>SJXQ01000357.1:481724-548239 GCA_006408695.1 Aepyceros melampus
CGTATTTTCACTTTGCAGCCTGTGGAGCTGTGGGGCCAGATGCATCCGAAAGCTTTTTACTTTCCTGCGGTTTCAGTTCAGTTCAGTTCAGTCGCTCAGTCGTGTCCAACTCTTTGCGACCCCATGAATCGCAGCACGCCAGGCCTCCCTGTCCATCACCATCTCCCGGGGTTCACTCAGACTCACGTCCATCGAGTCCGTGATGCCATCCAGCCATCTCATCCTCGGTCGTCCCCTTCTCCTCCCGCCCCCAATCCCTCCCAGCTTCAGGGTCTTTTCCAATGAGTCAACTCTTCGCATGAGGTGGCCAAAGTACTGGAGCTTCAGTTTTAGCATCATTCCTTCCAAAGAAATCCCAGGGTTGATCTCCCTCAGAATGGACTGGTTGGATTCCTTGCAGTCCAAGGGACTCTCAAGAGTCTTCTCCAACACCACAGTTCAAAAGCATCAATTCTTTGGTGGTCAGCCTTCTTCACAGTCCAACTCTCACATCCATACATGACTACTGGAAAAACCATAGCCTTGACTAGACGGACCTTAGTCGGCAAAGTAATGTCTCTGCTTTTGAATATGCTATCTGCGGTTTACTTCTTTCTAATTTTTAACTGAATCGCGCGCTCCTCTTTTTTCTCCCTCCATTAGGTCACCAGCTACTGAACTGCACTTTAGCAGAAAAAAAAAAAAAAAAGCGGGGACCCTGGCAGCGTTCACCATCCTAGTATGAAAGCAGGGCTTGGGCCTAAGAGGCCCACCCTTCACTGCAGCTGCCTGAGAAGCTTGCAAAGGGCTCCCCATGGCCGAAAGCATGTTTCTGGTTTGGTTTGGGTTTTCTTGTAGTGTGTGTGTGTGCTGAGAAGCTTACATGTTTCTGGTTTGGTTTGGGTTTTCGTGTAATGTGTGTGTGTGTGTGTGTGTGTGTGTGTGTGTGTGTGTATGCACACTCGGTCACTCAGTTGTGTCTGACTTTACCACTCCATGGATTGTAGCCCAACAGGTTCTTCTGCCCATGGGGTTTCCCAGGCAAGAATACTGGAATGAGTTGCCATTTTCTACTCCAGGGGATCTTCCAGGCCCAGGGATCAAATCTTCCAGGCTCCTGCACTGCAAGAGGGTTCTTTACTGCTGATCCAAATATATGTAACAAATTTTATCATCTTGAGCATTTTTATGTGTATAGTTTAGTGGTATTAAGTAATCACAGTACTGTGCAACCATACTACTATTATTTCCAGAACCTTTTCACCACCCTTTAAACTGAAACTTTGTACTAATTTGTGATACTGTGATTTATTATAAATGAATATATTTGGGTACTCCAGTTTTTGGTTCAAAGCTCCTACAACCCAAGGAATTTCCTAAGTGAACCTTGAAGCTGTTCTTCTTTGTGTTAATAAGCTAGGTTTTGATTCCACCAAGTGGGAGGGGAGCTGGTTACCTGGGGAACTGGTTGATTAGAGGATTGGCACTTTTAGTCTTCCCCTCCCCCACCATATTCAGGTTAGGGAAAAAGGGCCGGAAGTTGACTCAGTCACCAGTGGCCAATGATTTAATCCATCATGCCTATAAATGACATCTATTTAAATACCGGAAAGGACAGGGTTGGTGAACACGTGGTGTTGTGGGGAGACTAGGTGGTTTAGAGAGGCCTTGGAAGCTCTCCACTCTTGCCCATGCCTTGCCCTGTGCATCTCTTCCATATGGCTGTTTCTCAGTTATACCTTTTTATAATAAACTGGCCATCTAGTAAGTAGAATGTTTCTCTGAGTTCTGTGAGCTGCTCTAGGAAATTAATTGAACCCAAGGAAGGGGTGGGTCACTGGGATCTCTGGGCTATAACTGGTCAGTCAGAAGCACAGGTGACAACCTGGACTTGAGACTGGTGTCTGAAGCAGTGGGTGTCTTGAAGGATGGGTCCTTACCTAATGGGATCTGACATTTCCTTGTGTTAATAGATGGTGTCAGAACTGAGTTGAATTATAGGGCACCCAGCAGGTACTATGAGAATTGCTTTTTGGTTCAGTGGGGAAAGCCTGGACAGATTGGAATTGGATGTAGAATCTTGCCATTGAACAGTAATTGTCCATTCCTCACCACCCCTCAACTCACAGCCTTGGGTAACCTCTACTTTCTGCCTCCATGAATTTGACTATTCTAGGTGCCTCATGTAAATGGAGTCATATAATATTTGTTCTTTTTTGACTGGCTTATTTCACTTAGCATAATGTCTTCAAAGAAAAGGAAATGGCAACCCACTCCAGTATTCTTGCCTGGAGAATTCCATAGACAGAGGAGCCTGCAGGGCTACAGTCCATGGGGTCACAAAGAGTGAGACTCACAAAGAGTCTGAGTGACTAGTGCTAATGCTAATGTCTTCAAGCTTCATCTAGGCTGTGCTGTGTATCAGAATTTCATTCCTTTGTAATGTTGAATATATTCATTGTGTGTAGATATCACATTACTGGATCTGTCCATCTGTCTAAGGCATTTGGGTTGTTTTTTTCCTTTTGCTATAGTGAATACTGGGTTTCTCTGATAGCTCAGTTGGTAAAGAACCCGGCTATAATGCAGGAGAGTTCGATTCCTGGGTTGGGAAGATCCACTGGAGAAAGGAAAGGCTACCCACTCCAGTATTCTGGCCTGGAGAATTCCATGGCCTTGTATAGTCCATGGGGTTGCGAAGAGTCGGACATGACTGAGCGACTTTCACTTATAGTGAATAATGCTGCTACGAACATTGGTGTACAAGTATCTGCCGAATCCCTGCCTTTAATTATTTTGGGTACATACCTAGAAGTGGTATTGTTGGATCATAGGGTAATCCCATGTTTAGCTTTTTGTGGAACTGCCATACTGACTTCCACAGTGATACTGTGGAAAATTCTGAAAGAGATGGAAATACCAGACCACCTGACCTGCCTCTTGAGAAACCTGTATGCAGGTCAGGAAACAACAGTTAGAACTGGACATAGAACAACAGACTGGTTCCAAATAGGAAAAGGAGTACATCAAGGCTATATATTGTCACCCTGCTTATTTAACTTCTGTGCAGAGTACATCATGAGAAATGCTGGGATGGAAGAAACACAAGCTGGAATCAAGATTGCCAGGAGAAATATCAATAACCTCAGATATGCAGATGACACTACTCTTATGGCAGAAAGTGAAGAGGAACTAAAAAGCTTCTTAATGAAAGTGAAAGAGGAGAGTGAAAAAGTTGGCTTAACATTCAGAAAACAAAGATCATGGCATCTGGTCCCATCATTTCATGGCAAATAGATGGAGAAACAGTGGAAAGAGTGGCAGGCTTTATTTTGGGGGGCTCCAAAATCACTGCAGATGGTTACTGCAGCCATGAAATTAAAAGACGCTTGGTCCTTGGAAGAAAAGTTATGACCAACCTAGATAACATATTGTAAAGCAGAGACATTACTTTGTCAACAAAGGTCCGTCTAGTCAAGCTATGGTTTTTCCTGTGGTCATGTATGGATGTGAGAGTTGGACTGTGAAGAAAGCTGAGCGCTGAAGAATTGATGGTTTTGAACTGTGGTGTTGGAGAAGACTCTTGAGAGTCCCTTGGACTGCAAGGAGATCCAACCAGTCCATCCTAAAGGAGATTAGTCCTGGGTATTCATTAGAAGGACTGATGTTGAAGCTGAAACTCCAATACTTTGGCCACCTGATGTGAAGAGCTGACTCATTTTAAAAGACCTGATGCGGGGAAAGATTGAGGGCAGGAGGAGAAGGGGACGAGAGGATGAGATGGTTGGATGGCATCGCTGACTCAATGGACATGGGTTTGGGTAAACTCCAGGAGTTGGTGATGGACAGGGAGACCTGGCCTGCTGTGATTCATGGGGTTGCAAAGAGTTGGACACGACTGGGCGACTGAACTGAACTGAATGCCATTCTTTTAAATAATAGTTTAGGATATGCTACTCATTTATTTTTTGATGGTAGGACTTGAAGTTTAAGTTAGAAGACATGTCTATTCATGAAGAACTCACTGAGATGTTACAGACAAGCCTGAATGAACTTTCTGGCCAGCCCAATAAAACTTAAAAAAATAAACAATTTAAATCTAGCACCTGTTTACCTTGAAGGATATTCAAATTTATGTGGCTGTTATTCATTCATTTGCTCAACAGGGAGTTAGTTATTGACTTCCTGGAGGGTGGAGGGCAGTGTCCTACCTGCTCTGGGCTGTTGTTTTTTAATGAACCCAAATGTCTGTCCTTGAGGTGAAGTCCCTCAGAAGTAGAGGGATTTTGTTACTCTTTTTTTATATTGAAGTATATTTGATTTACAATGTTGTGTTAATTACTTTTGTACAGAAAAATGATTTGGTATATATATATATATATATATATATATAAATATATATATACGGAAAGTGAGTCTCTTATATCTCCTGCGTTACCGTGTGGGTTCTTTACCACTAATGCCACTTGGGAAGCCCAAGCATATATATTCTTTTTTTTTAATATTCTTTTTCCATTGTGGTTTATCATAGGATATTGTAAATAGTTCTTTGTGCTCTATAGTAGAACCTTGTTGATTTTCAATTTTGTATAACATATATGCAAATGCCAACTTCCCACTCCATCCTTCCCCCAACTCTTTCCCCCTTGGCAAGCACCCATCTGTTCTCTATGTCTGTGATTCTGTTTCATAAATAGGCTCATTTGTGTCATATTTTAGATCCCACATATATGTAATATAATATGGTATTTGTCTTTTTCTGACTTCACTTAGTATGATAGTCTCTATAGTTACACCCATGTTGCTGCAAATGGCATTATTTCATTGTTTTTTATGGCTGAATAGTATCTATTATTGGAGAAGGCAATGGCAACCCACTCCAGTGTTCTTGCCTGGAAAATCCCAGGGACAGAGGAGCCTGGTGGGCTGCTGCCAGGGTCCAGCCCTGGTGGATCCAAGGAATTTGAAGTGGGGACGGAGTCGGCGAGAAGAGACTTATTTATTTAGGGATATAAAGAGAGATTAGGAAAGAATAGTGTAGTAGGAAAATTAGTGGAGAAAAGAGGCTGAATAACTTGGTTTACACAGGAGACCAATAAAGTTCCAAGACAAGGAGCTTGCACCGTCTACGTAGGCCATCAGCACCCACTTGAATAGTGGAGGGTGCCCCTCCTTGGGCTCCCTCTTGCGTGGGTCTTAGAAGCCAGGGCAAATAAGTAGACACAGAGAGCCTCTGTGCTCCAGATGGGAATTCAGCCTGAAAAGGGAGAAAAGAACGACATGGGGGAGCCAAGCATTGGTGCCAGACCCACAACTTTATTTTCAAAAGCAGCTTATATACCCCAAGTTGTACATAAAGAAATAATGGAATATGCAGAGTTATGCAGGGGCAGCAGTCCTGACCCTTATTGAGACCAGGCTTTCCTTTTGCATACCTTCCCGTACACAAAAGGTCTCAGGTGGTTTTACATCATCTTCTGGCCAGGGGGCCTATTAATATTTTTATGGCTCTTTTCCTAGATAATGTCTATCAACCAGAAAACTCATTTTCCCTTGAAGTGTTTTTTCTTTAATCTGCATCACCCTCAAAGTACTAAATAAAGTTACATCCTTATAGAACAAAGGCCCAGTGGGTTACAACAAAGAAAATACTTAACTCAAAGATCTATGTTGCTACTTGTTTTTTCTATAGACCAACTCTATTAATTAATGCACTCCTGGGTACACAACAAATAAAGGATATGAAAACCTGGCAGCAAGTATTGGCTCAACAATGAGACCCTTAGTCAGTCCTATTCTAATGATTTTGACTCCTTGGGAGCTCCTACATTCCTAGGATGTTTTAAGCTTTCTGTGCCTCTCGAGGTCGGGAGGCTGTAAACAATCACATGCGCAGCTGTTAAGAGTCCGGACAAACCTGTCAGGCAGGCTAGAAAGCCATCAGAGGGGTTTTTGGATTGAAACACTCTTATTATGCCCAGGAGACTTATTATCTAAAAGCTCTAAATTAACTTTTTCCAGAAAAAGGTGGTGGGAGGACAGCCCCCCTGTAATGTCAGAAGAGTAGGTGGAAAGCATAACACAGTGAAGCAAGCAGACTCTGGTTTGGGGGGTAGATGCTCGAGAAAATCCAGGGGACCCCTGAGGCCTGATCCCACCTTTGCGTTTTGTCGGGCCCCCTTTCCTCACGACCTTTGCCACGGGCGGGATTCCCCATGCTGGCTCCCAGCAGGCTGCTGTCTATGGGGTCGCAGAGAATCGAACACAATTGAAGCGACTTGGCGGTGGCAGCAGCGTCCATTATATACATGTATCACATATCCTTTATCCATCCATCTGTCGATGAACATTTAGGGTGTTTCCATGTCTTGGCTATTGTGAATAATGCTGCGTGTATCTTTTTGAACTATAATTTTGTCCAGATATATCCCTAGGAGTGGGATTGCTGGATCATAGGTAATTCTAGTTTTAGTTTTCTGAAAAACCTCCATATTGTTTTCCATAGTGGCTATACCAATTTACATCCCCAGTTACAGCGTAAGAGGTTCCCTCTTCTCCACATCCTCTCCAGCATTTATTATTCATAGACTTTTAAGTGATGGCCATTCTGACCAGTGTGAGGCGTTGCCTCATTGTCTTTTTGATTTGCATTTCTCTAATAGTGATATTGAGCATTCTTTCATGTGCCTATTGGCCTTCTTATTTCTTCTTTGGAAAAATGTCTGTTTAGGTCTTCTGCTCATTTTTCCATTGCTCTGTTTGGTTTTGGGGACTCACTTGCTCTTGATTACAATATAGCACTTTGTTAAAGGGTCCAAGGGACACCCTAGTGTTGGAAGTGTGTTTTTAACCTTCACGTCTACCCTGGGCAGGTGGATCCAATGAATTCCATGAAGCAACTGAAGGCCAATCTGTTTCTAAAATTATTGGTTTAAAAATCAGTCCATGTTTGTTTGCCTCTGTCTTTGCCTTCAGAACGTTCTGTCTTCTCACAAACAATGGGATATATGCATGCTTAGGATCTCTCTCACATATATCACAGATAGGAGATATTCCTCAATGCCTCAAAACCATGGGACAGAAAGCATGTTTAGAATATTGATATATATTTTAATTAAATACAGAGTTTAGTAACAGGAGGCTGAGACTCTTGACCTTATGCTTTCTAGCCCTAATGGTGCCTCTCAGAGTCAGGGGACATTTGACTCAGGCCAGCCCTGTCCATCTCCAGGGGAAGTGGACTTTGAGCTTAGGGGTTGAGAAGGAGGTACTGAAGAAGGTGTGGTTCAAAGGCTGCCCCCCAGGATACAGGAAGGTGTGTGGATCCAATTGTGCTTAGTTCAGTTGCTTCCTATTGGTTCTACTACATGTAGCTTTCTTTTCTCTTACTAATTGCTTGGAAGTGGTGCAAGTGAGAGCTTCCAAATCTGCTCTGGGCTCTTGGTAATAAAAAGCCCTGAGATTTTAACTCAGAGCCCTGAGATTGTGAGTTTTATATCTCATTTGCTTTAGATCATCAATTGCCAACCTGACAAAGGTGGTGGGATCACCTGGGGAGGTTTTAAGCATACCAGTGCTCAGGCTAGTGCTTGACTCCCAAAGGTTTCCATGTAAATAGTGTGTCTGTGCCTCAAACACCCCAGGGGGTTCTAATATGCAGCCAGAGTTGAGAATCACTGCTTTGGAAAGATTTCAAGGGCTGATTTCATTAATTCTCCCATGTTTTGGAGCCCTGTACAGTCCTATCTGTAAAATTGGATCCTTTCTTCCATCTCTTTAAAAAGCATATGTATATATGCATTCATGCTAAGTCACTTATGTTGTGTCTGACTCTTTGTGACCCTATGGGCCATAGCCTGCTAGGCTTCTCTGTCCATGGGATTCCTTAGGCAAGAATACTGGAGTGGGTTGCCATGCCCTCCTCCAGAGGATCTTCTCGACCCAGGGATCAAACCCAGTTCTCTTATATCTCCTGCATTAGCATGCAGGTTCCTTACTACTAGTGCCACCTGGAAAGCCCTTAAATACATCTATATGTGTGTGTGTATATATATGTGTATACATGTATATGTATACACATCTATATGTGTGTGTGTATATATATATATTTAAGGGCTTCCCAGGTGGCACTGGTGGTAAGGATATATATATGGAGAAGGCAATGGCACCCCACTCCAGTACTCTTGCCTGGAAAATCCCATGGATGGAGGAGCCTGGTAGGCTGCAGTCCATGGGGTCGCTAAGAGTTGGACACGACTGAACAACTTCACTTTCACTTTTCATTTTCATGCATTGGAAAAGGAAATGGCAACCCACTCCGGTGTTCTTGCCTGGAGAATCCCAGGGACAGGGGAGCCTGGTGGGCTGCCATCTATGGGATCGCACAGAGTCGGACACGACTGAAGTGACTTAGCAGCAGCATATATATATATATTTATATATATATATATATATGAGGTGAGGTGAGGTGAAGTCGCTCAGTCGTGTCCGACTCTTTGCAACCCCATGGACTGTAACCTACTAGGCTTCTCCGTCCATGGGATTCTCCAGGCAAGAATACTGGAGTGGATTGCCATTTCCTTCTCCAGGGATCTTCCCAACCCAGGGATCGAACCTGGGTCTCCTGCATTGGAGGCAGATGTTTTAACCTCTGAGCCATCAGGAAAGCCCCCCTATATATATATATATATATATATATATATATATGCTTTAAATACATACACACTCACACATACAGCAATCAACCTCTTTCAGTTCCTCTTTCTTTATGGAAGCTAATTTATAATTCTAGTCTTTTTCCCTCTAGGAGTCCCCTGAAATTTCTCCCTTGCAGTTGAGCTGTAATATTTTTTAGTTGGTGTTGGTCCTGAAGGCACATGGAATTACTTAGTGGTTTTCTGACTTTCCTTTCTGATTTAGGCTCTAAGAGTGACTTGCTTGTCTTCATAGAGGCAATGACATCATTTGTCTTTATTTCTATTTTTGAAGGTGAAGATATTTGCTCCTAATCCTGAGCAGATGCACATCATTAATCACTTGAAAGAGAGCCCAGCAGAAGAGAGGAGAAATGTGCTGGAGGAAAGTGCCAGGAGGGCCAATGAGGATGCACTAGACTTGGCAGACCTGAAGTTCAGCGAGCTTGGTGCTGTCGGTGTGCCTGGTGAGTGAGCTGAAAGCTGTGAGGCCAACTGTTCATTTTTAATTAATGTGCACTGACTTCCAAACCCTCTTCCCAAAACAGTGGTGCAGACTCAGCTACCATTTTGAACCCCTGTTCTAGGCTCCAAGTCTGTGGCACATGAGAAACACTTGAAGAGTTTTTAAAACCTCCCAGTGCCAAAATCACTGCAGATGGTGACTGCAGCCATTAAATTAAAAGACACTTACTCCTTGGGAGAAAAGTTATGACCAACCTAGACAGCAGATTAAAAACCAGAGACGTTACTTTGCCAGCAAAGTCTGTCTAGGCAAGGCTATGGTTTTTCCAGTAGTCACGTATGGATGTGAGAGTTGGACCATAAAGAAGGCTGAGCAATGAAGAATTGATGCTTTTGAACTATGGTCTTGGAGACAACTCTTGAGAGTCCCTTGGACTGCAAGGAGATCCAACAGTCCATCCTAAAGGAGATCAGTCCTGAATATTCATTGGAAGGACTGATGTTGAAGCTGAAACTCCAATACTTTGGCCACCCAATGTGAAGAGTTGACTCATTGGAAAATACCCTAATGCTGGGAAAGATTGAAGGCAGGAAGAGAAGGAGATGACAGAGAATGAGATGGTTGGATGGCATCACTGACTCAATGGACATGAGTTTGAGTAAACTCATGTTGGGAGTTGGTGATGGACAGGGAAGCCTGGCATGCTGTAGTCCATGGGGTTGCAAAGAGTCAGACATGATTGAGCAACTGAATTGAACTAAATGCCCAGGTTGGGCTTCACTGGTGGCTCAGACGGTAAAGAAACTGCTTGCAATGCAAGAGACCTGGGTTCAATCCCTGGGTCTGGAAGATCCCCTGAGAAGGGAATGGTTACCCATTCCAGTATTCTTGCCTGGAGAATTCCATGAATAGAGGAGCCTGGTGACCTTGGGGTTGCAAAGAGTCGACATGACTGAGCAACTAACACACACACACACACACACACAATGCCTGGGTCACACCTGAGACCAGTTACATTGGACTCAGAGGGTAGAAACAGAATTTAGTGGGTTTTTGGTGTTCCCGAAATGATTCTTCTGTGCAGCCAAGTTTGAGAACCAAGTGCTGTACTAGAATGACCAGTGGCTGTACCTGGAATTCCCTGGTGAGCTTCAAAACCATTGATGCCCATGTCTTTATGGCATGGATATTGGAATTAAGATTCCCAGATGATTTTCATATGCAGACAAGTTTGGGAACCCTCAACCTAGACCAGTGTGTCTCTAACTTCAAAGAATATATCAGTCACCCAAAGATGTTGCACTGAAGATTCTGATTTGGCTCCTAGGAGACAGGTGGCATGTGGAATACAGTCCCTATTCTGGTTTAGGAAATCACAGAAGAGGACTGTCTGTTTCTGGGCCTTTTCTGTGCAGGAATCACTTACACATAGGTGACTCCATCTCTTCAAAGACTGATTTACAAGTACAACTGCTTAGATATTTTTGACTTATTTTCATCTAGTTCCCTTCAGAAGGAACTATATGTTATGTATTTCTTTTTCAAACTAAAATCAATTTTAAGATTATTTTAAGTGTTCACAATATTCTGATATATTGAGAGGCAATTTGGAAATATCTCACAGTGAGAAATGGGGTCCTTGTTTTATTAATAGATTAGGAGTGTGTTGCTCCTAGTCCTAATATGTGGATACTTATATTGGGTTGGCCAAAAAGCTCATTCGGGTTTTTCCATAAAATGTTATAGGAAAACACAAACAAACCTTTTGACCAACCCAATACATCTCTATCTAAATAGGTTGCTTAGTGCTCCTTTACATATACAGTATTCTGGGTATCTATTGCTGTGTAACAAATATCACCAAACATTAGTAGCTTAAGCAATAATCCATTACCTCTCCTACATCTGAAGGTTGACTAGGCTTAGCTGCATTCGCTTAAGATCGCTCACGCAGTTCAGTCAGAGTGGCTGGGGCTGCAAACCTCGGAAGGTTTCGCTGGGCTGGGAAACACTACAATGGCGCTGTCACTCCCAAGGCTGGTGCCTGAGCTGAGATTGGCTGGAACAGTTGAGGGCTGGCTATGCAGCAGTCTTGGGCTTCCTTAGAACCCATAGACCTCGGGTGCTCAAGTTGTTCATGTGCGAGCTAGTGTTGTTCAGAGAAAGGATTCCAAGAAAACCAGGCTTCCCTCTCATGATTTTGCCAAGAAATTCCTCAGCATCACTTCTGCTACATTCTGTTCATCAACAGTGAGACCCAGTTCAAGGCGAGGAATAAAAGGGCATGAGTCAATAACCTCAGATATGCAGATGACACCCCCCTTATGGCAGAAAGTGAAGAGGAACTAAAAAGCCTCTTGATGAAAGTGAAAAAGGAGAGTGAAAAAGTTGGCTTAAAGCTCAACATTCAGAAAACGAAGATCATGGCATCTGATCCCATCACTTCATGGGAAACAGATGGGGAAACAGTAGAAACAGTGTCAGACTTTATTTTTTNGGGCTGGAAGAAGCACAAGCTGGAATCAAGATTGTGGGGAGAAATATCAATAACCTCAGATATGCAGATGACACCACGCTTATGGCAGAAAGTGAAGAGAAACTAAAAAGCCTTTTGATGAAAGTGAAAGAGGAGAGTGAAAAAGTTGGCTTAAAGCTCAACATTCAGAAAACGAAGATCATGGCATCTGGTCCCATCACTTCACGGGAAATAGATGGGGAAACAGTGTCAGACTTTATTTTTCTAGGCTCCAAAATCACTGCAGATGTTGACTGCAGCCATGAAATTAAAAGAAGCTTTCTCCTTGGAAGGAAAGTTATGATCAACCTAGACAGCATGTTGAGAAGCAGAGACGTTACTTTGCCAACAAAGGTCCCTCTAGTCAAGGCTATTGTTTTTCCAGTAGTCATGTATGGATGTGAGAGTTGGACTGTGAAGAAGGCTGAGCGCCGAAGAATTGATGCTTTTGAACTGTGGTGCTGGAGAAGACTCTTGAGAGTCCCTTGGACTGCAAGGAGATCCAACCAGTCCATTCTGAAGGAGATCAGCCCTGGGATTTCTTTGGAAGGAATGATGCTAAAGCTGAAGCTCCAGTACTTTGGCCACCTCATGCGAAGAGCTGACTCATTGGAAAAGACTCTGATGCTGGGAGGAATTGGGGGTGGGAAGAAAAGGGGACGACAGAGGATGAGATGGCTGGGTGCCATCACTGACTCGATGGGCGTGAGTCTAAATGAATTCTGGGAGTTAGTGATGGACAGGGAGGCCTGGCATGCTGTGATTCATGGGGTCGCAAAGAGTCGGACATGACTGAGCAACTGAACTGAATTGAACTGAACTAATTCTTAACATCAACATTATATTTATTAACAGTTATAGCCTAAACTGAGTATTGTTCATAGAGTTGAATAAATGATAAAAATTTTAAAAAGTTACTTACCAGAGTCTACATAGCTCTAAAATATAGGGAGTAATTAATTTACTTAAATACTTATGTGTTATTGCACCCCAACCCTGGAGATGAGCTCCACTTGGTGACCTGCAAAAAGGAACAAACAACAAAAAAATCCTCTACGCAAAACATAAAGTCAACCACACTACTGTCTCACATTAAGATAAATCTTTCTGTGGCAACAAATTTTCCATTTGGATGAGAAAGATGAAAAATTACAACACTTTTTTTCCTGATTTCCAATAACTTCTAAACTGCAGTTCAGTTCAGTTCAATCACTCAGTTGTGTCCGACTCTTTGCGACCCCATGAATAGCAGCACGCCAGGCCTCCCTGTCCATCACCAACTCCCAGAGTTCACTCAGACTCACATCCATTGAGTCAGTGATGCCAACCAGCCATCTCATCCTCTGTCGCCCCCTTCTCTTCCTGCCCTCAATCCCTCCCAGCATCAGTCTTTTCCAATGATCAACTCTTCGCATGAGGTGGCCAAAGTACTGGAGCTTCAGTTTTAGCATCATTCCTTCCAAAGAAATCCCAGGGCTGATCTCCTTCAGAATGGACTGGTTGGATCTCCTTGCAGTCCTAGGGACTCTCAAGAGTCTTCTCCAACACCACAGTTCAGAAGCATCAATTCTTTGGCGCTCAGCCTTCTTCACAGTCCAACTCTCACATCCATACATGACCACAGGAAAAACCATAGCCTTGGCTAGACGGACCTTAGTTGGCAAAGTAATGTGCAATCCACACTTAAAAGTCCTACCTTGAGTGGCCACCCCAGCAAATGTCCTCTCACAATAATCTAAGTCCCTATAAATGTATCTCCCGCTGGTGCAGATTTGAAGCACTGTTCATTGACAACAGTACTATGACGATCCCCTCAACTAAATCACATGTTCCTAAAAAGGCACAGACGACTGTGCTTCTTTATATCCCTCATAACACCTGTTTTCACATGTTTGATATTTTAATACAGATACAAATTAGTTGGAGATTCCCAGATGGTAATAGTGGTAAAGAATTCACTTGCCAATGCAGGAGACACAAGAGAGGAGGGTTCAATCCCTGGGTGGGGAAGATCCCCTAGAGAAGGAAATGGCACTCCACTCCAGTATTCTTGTTTGGAAAACTCCATGAACAGAGAAGCCTGGTAGGCTACAGCCCATGGGGCTGCAAAGAGCCAGATACAAGTGAGCAACTGAGTACACACATACAAATTAATTAATAAAAGTAAATCAATAGTTAATGAAAAGCAATAATTATAGATACACTAAAATTTGTTCCAATTTATGCTCTGTTTTTATAAAAAGGGGAGGAGGAATGTGATATTTGGATGCTAGAGCCAATCAGGAGGTTAAGTTGATATCAACTCTAGGGAAGAAAAGGACGTTCAGAAAAGAAAGCAATGCAGGTGAAGGTACATGGAGAAGCTCTACATCAACTTAACACTTAACAGAAACTCCTCTCCAAACCCTGACCTCTGAATTCAGGGATTTTAAATAGCAGGTATTTGTGAATCTTAGTTCTGTGGCTGAGAAAGGAACAAAGATATTTTAAAATAAAAACATCCCAAAAGACAGGCACAAGTAAAATGAGTCATTCAATAGGGTATTTTCCCCACTAAGTGTATAAAAGACAATATGCTATTATGTCACACTTCAGAATCAGGAATGAAATCACTCAGAGCCAGAAATGAAAGCACTCTTCACCACCCATGCCACGGTATCGTTGTTTTGCTCCCTTCAAAACCATTTTGGAAACCCCCTCTCTCCCACTCTGAATCATTGTTTAGATGGGTCTGTTCTTACTCTCAAAGCCCCAAGGCTGAGCTCAGTCACTCCAGTGATTGGATCAGCAGCTGGCAGGTGACACCTTGTAGATCGAAGAGGATTTTATAAGCGAATTTTGCAGCCGCTGTTTACAAAAATATGCTTTCTTGATTCTCTATTGTTCAATGAGAAGGCAGTAAGATGAGAACTGCCCGTGGCTGTTTTTCCATCACTCTGAAGGGTCCTGAGGATAAAATGCAGTTCTTATTAGAGTGACAGAGGGAAGGACAAAGGAGAGGGGAAAAGAGGGGGGAGGGAAGAGGAGGATGGGGAGNGATTATATTTGAATTGCTGGTGTTTTGATAATTTACTCTTTTCTTCCTTTACGAATAGGTTTGCCATAAGACAACTTTAGAAAGATTATTGCCTGTCAGATGCTAAAATTAGAGTCTTCACATCTAACACAGTATTACTTTCAAAATCAATAAAAATTACTGCTATTAAAAACTTTTATTCTAACACACAAAAAGGGATTTTTGTTTTTAAGAGAAATAAAATTATCTCAAAAACTGTATACTTCTACTTTGTACCAAACTTGAAATATTTAGCAAAAATTAGTGTCCTTATAGGTATTCTAGCCTGTGACAGAATTTTATACTGTTGATGTAGAATATTTATCTTTATTATTATTAGCTTAATATAAACCCTTTATGTCTGTCTATAATGTTCACTCTTTCCAAGGGTTCCACTGAAGCCATAATGATTAGGTCTGTGTTCTAGCATTTGGCACCAATTTTTACAAAAACATCTCTGAGTCACTTTGACAAATATAGATTGCTATCCTGACTTTAATGAATTAAAGTCTTATCAGCTCCACAGAGTTTAAAGGAATGCTATTTTTCCATCTGATTCACATGGTATTGCTTTTACATGCCTTAATTCTTTGCTTAAGATTTAATTGTTCATAGGTTTGTTTTGTCAGCTGCCTCAAATAATCCCGGATCCCCTGTCTTTCAGGCAGTTTTGAGGTGGCCCAGAACTGCACTATCAACAGTTCTGTGAAGGACACTTCTCGCCTTCCACTGTGCTAAGAAGTCCATGAGCTGGTGCTGCATTGTTCTGAGCTGGCAGCTGAAACCGTCCTGCTTGTGAAGTCACAGTGGGTCAGGATGATATTGGGGATGGAGGGGAAGAAAAGGATGAAAAGCTTCCTGTCGGGTAAGCACTTTCCTATTTCCCTTCCTCTGGATGAATATAAATGTAGCTGCTTTTCTGATAGCTTAATGAATTATCTTTTGTTACTGGTCTGTGGTATTTGGTGATTGGCATTAATGTGGGAGTGGACATGGCAAGGGACTGTAGTTTAAAGCGATAAGACCAGGTGGTGTTGAATCACAGAGAAGATGTATTCTTACAAAATACGCTGGCTTAGTCTATAAGAAGAAAATTTCAATATAGCAATTCTCTTATATGATATCATTTAGCTGCATGGCTCCAATTGCGCTTACTTGGATTGTTTCCTATTGGTCCTAGTACATAAAGCCTTCCTTTCTCTTACTAACTGGCTGGTTCATTGAAGCCTCACATTGGGACGGATTTTTTATGTGCACAGTGCCTGTGAGCTTTTGTTCTGAATATTGCTGTGTTTGAGAGGCCTGTGTGAGCTATAATTTTAACTCTCTTCACAACCGTGTTGTCAGGTACCTAAGAAACATTTTCTCCCACTTGGTTAGATCTCCTCTTCTGATAGGTTTGCTGATGCAGACCGGGCAGAAGCCTGGATGCAAACACAGCTGCTGGGATGTGAGAGGATCCTTCAGGATACGGCCAACAAAATGGCTCATATGTGTGCCTAGATGGCGTGGCCCCTTGCATGAAAGCTGTGATGGAATAGGACCAATGAGGAGGTGTTTTATCATGTGTTTGAATAGTGATACCTCTTCTAGAATTTAGAAGAACTCGTTCAAGGAGAAATACTTTAGCTCCAAACAGTTGCATCACACGCTTTACTAATTGATTATAAGCACTTTCAATGTATCTTGACTCAAAAGATGAAATAGCTGTCATTGAATTATCCAGTTATCCTTGGTTTTTTGACAAGCACGTGGTCATTTTTATTTTTCACTTGTTAAAGTCGGAAGCAGTGTTTTCATGCCATGTTTTATAAGGATGGGCTTTGGACTGGTCCAAAGGCTTTATTCTGAACTTCCAGGCTGGAGGCTGGGAACTTGGCACTTGACCCACTACCTAGCTGATAAAGATGATTCACTTTGCCTAGACTGCGCAAAGAATGTGATTATGCCGAACACCTGCTTTCCTTCTTGGAGTTTGGAACTGTGGTTGTTATTGGGCAGAGGATAGGACTTCCCTGGTGGCTCAGATGGTAAAGCGTCTGTCTACAATGAGGGAGACCCGGGTCCGATCCCTGGGTCAGGAAGATCCCCTGGAGAAGGAAATGGCAATCCACTCCAGTACTATTGCCTGGAAAATCCCATGCGCGGAGGAGCCTGGTAGGCTACAGTCCATGGGGTCACAAAGAGTTGGACACAACTGAGCGACTTCACTTTCACCTGGGCAGAGGATACCTTCATGACCAGCTGCTTATCAGAACTTTGGGAGGTAAGTCCCTTCCCAGGGAAGACATGTGAAATACACTTTACTGCCCTCTTCTCTGCTGGAGAAAGAGGCACATTCACGCAGCTCCTCACTGGAGAGAAGGAGCCTTGAAATCCTGTGGAGGGGGTTCTTCAGACTCTGCCTGTGTCTTTTTCTCTTGTTGATCTTATCATGCATCCTTTCACGATAGTAAACTTGAGCCACGAGCACAGCCTTATGCAGAGCCCACGCACTTGAATGTGAGCATGGTCTTCAAGTGAAAGTGTTAGTCACTCAGTCGTGTCTGACTCTTTGTGAACCTGTGGACTGTAGCCCGCCAGGCTCCTCTGTCCATGGAGTTCTCCAGGCAAGAATAGTGGAGTGGGTTGCCAGTCCCTTCTCCAGGAGATCTTTCCTATTCAGGGATCAAACCTTGATCTCCCACATTCCAGGCAGATTCTATCCATCTGAGTCGCCTGGGAAACCCGTGTAGGATCTTCAGGATCCCCTAATATATACCAGCCCTTGAGCTCCCCACAGCTGGCAAAGCTGTGTCTGGTGACCCAGGTCCCTTGGCTCAAGATCATGGACCTGAGCTGAGGATGCAGACATACAGGGAAGGAGCTGGAATATAAACCTTTCCTGTGAGCTGGAGCCTTTGTCCCAGTCTCATGGTGGGTTTTCTCTCTGGCTGTCTGGCCTACCACACAAACAGTGGGCTAAAGAAGACAAGAGGGAGGAAACAGACATTTGCCACGATGCTTAGATGTCAGATCAGAGCTGCCCAAGCCCTGTCTTGGGCTTTCTCAAGATGGAAGAGCTCACGGGGCTGTCCCTGCTCCCCAGCCTCATGGAAGGAAGAGACATGGGTGCACCTTTAACTCTCTCGGTCCATCCAAAGTCTCCACCAGCACCCTGGCTCTAAAATGCCCTAGCTTTTTTAAAGGAAGCAGCTAGAGAAGAATGTGGGGAGCCAGTCTCCCTCCTCCTCTCCCGCCTCTATTTTTTTGGCATGTGGTAAGGTGACGGTGGATGGTGTACAGGGCTGTCAGTGAAGAGGACCCTTAAGTTCTCCCTGTAGACTCATGTTCCCTGATATTTTCTCCTGCCTTCAGCTAGCTCAGTGGGTATAACAGCCAGTATCAAGGTCATCTTGAGTGCTGTCCCCCTCAGGGGAGATTGTCTTCAACCCCTGATATTGGTTTGAAGCAACCTTCAGGGGTGTTAAAAGATAGACTGAGTCATATTAAAATTTTTAAAAGGGTTTAGTGAAGTGAAAGTCACTCAGTCATGTCTGACTCTTTGTGATCCCATGGAATATACAGTCCATGGAATTCCCCAGGCTAGAATATTAGAGAGGGTAGCCTTTCCCTTCTCCAGGGGATCTTCCCAACCCAGGAATCGAATCCAGGTCTCCTGCACTGCAGGCAGATTCTTTACCAACTGAGCCACAAGGGAAGCCCAAGAATACCGGAGTGAGTAGCCATCTCTTCTCAGTGGATCTTCCTGACCCAGGAATCGAACCGGGGTCTCCTGCATTGCAGGTGTATTCTTTACCAACTGAGCTATCAGGGAAGCCTTTAAAAGGGTTTAGTTAAGCAAAAATTGATTTGAATCATGTTGCTCCCAGTCTAATAGGTAGAAAGAGGTGTAAGGAGCTGTGCAAAATGAGACTTTTCTAGACAGAAGAGAGTGGGAACAGGGAAGTTACACTGGGTGAAAAAGAAACCCGAACTGGTTATTGCAAGATTACTTTCCTTAGAGGAAAGCAGAGGTCTTTCAGGCAGATTACCAAACTGATAATCTGATCAGACATTCCTGATTCACTGGTTCAAGATTCTATATCTGGAAGAACCAAAACTGTAATTCAATTAAGCCTCGATTTGGTGGATATGGGCTTAGCATAAACAACTCCATTTGGGGTTCATTGTCTTGTTTTTTTTAAAATTGCTTTTAATTGGAAAATAATTGCTTTACATTGTTGCATTGTTTTCTGACGTACAATAATGTGAATCAGCAATAAGTGTACATGTCTCCCTGGGGCTTCCCAGGTGGCTCAGTGTTAAAGAATCTGCCTGCAATGTGGGAGACATGGGTTTGATCCCTGAGTCCAGAAGATCCCCCGGAAGAGGAAATGGCAACCCACTCCAGTTCTTCCCTGGGAAATCCTATGGACAGAGGAGCCTGGCGGGTTACAGTCCGTGGGATCTCAAACAGTCAGACACAACTGAGTACAGACGCATACGTGTATCCACTCTCTCCTGAACCTCCCTCCAACCCACCCACTCCACCCCTCGAGGTTGTCCCAGAGCACCGGATTGAGCTCCCTGTGTTATGCGGCAATTTCTCGCTAGCTATCTGTTTTACTTTTGGTAATGTCTATGTTTCAACGCTACTCTCGCAATTCGTCTCACCCTCTCCTTCCCTCACTGGGCCCACAAGTCTGTTCTCTATGTCTGCGTCTCTATTCCTGCCCTGCAAATAGGTTCACCAGTACCATTACCCTAAATCCATATATATGCATTAATATACGATATTTA
Source organism: Aepyceros melampus (assembly GCA_006408695.1). Taxonomy (NCBI): domain Eukaryota; kingdom Metazoa; phylum Chordata; class Mammalia; order Artiodactyla; family Bovidae; genus Aepyceros; species Aepyceros melampus. The sequence goes on from SJXQ01000357.1 coordinate 501,215, forward strand.
TTTTTCTCTTTCTGACTTCACTCTGTAGGCTCTGGCTTCATCCACCTCATTAGAACTGAGTCAAATGTGTTCTCTTTCATGGGTGAATACAATTCCATTGTACATATGTACCACAGCTTCTTATTCATTCATCTGTTGATGAATATCTAGGTTATTTCTATGTCCTGAAAAGTGAAAGTGAAGTGAAAGTGAAGGTCACTCAGTCGTGTCCGACTCTTTGCGACCCCATGGACTATACAGTCCAGGGAATTCTCCAGGCCAGAATACTGGAGTGGGTAGCCTTCCTCTTCTCCAAGGGATCCTCCCAACTCAGGGATTGAACCCAGGTCTCCTGCATTGCAGGCAGATTCTTTACCAGCTGAACCACAAGGGAAGTCTCCTAGCTATTGTAAATAGTGCTGCAATGAACATTGGAGTACGTGTGTCTTTTTCAATTTTTGTTTCCTCAGAGTGTATGCCCAGTAGTGGGATTGCTGGGTCATATGGTAGTTTTATTCCCAGTTTTTAAAAGAATTCCCATACTGTTCTCTATAGTGACTGTATCAATTTGCATTCCCACCAACATCACAGTTCAAAAGCATCAATTCTTTGGCCCTCAGCTTTCTTTATGGTCCAACTCTCATCCATAAATGACTACTGGAAAAACCATAGCTTTGACTATACAGACATTTGCCGGTAAAGTAATGTCTCTGCTTTTTAATATGCTGTCTAAGTTGGTGATAGCTTTTCTTCCAAGGAGCAAGCATCTTTTAATTTCATGGCTGCAATCACCATCTGCAGTGATTTTGGAGCCCAAGGAAATAAAGTCTGTCACTGTTTCTATTGTTCCCCATCTATTTGCTATGAAGTGATGGACCAAAGGGCATGATCTTAGTTTTTTGAATGCTGAATCCATGTAATACAGGGCCAGTAATAAGAAAATTCTACATTTATAAGTACTATTTTTATTATATCCTATAAATTTTGATATGTGGCATTTTTGTTATTGGTAGTTCTAAATGTTTTATAATTTTCTCTAAAACTTCTTTTGTGATTTGAATTATTTAGAGGAATTATTTCTAAATGTTTCAGGCTTTTCTGATTATATTTTTACATTGATTTTTTTAAACTTAAAAATGTTTTTTGAAAGTTTTAGTAAATTTTTTTTATTGGAATATAGTTGATTTACAATGTTACGTTAGTTTCAGCAAAGTGAATCAGTTTTACATATACATATGTCTACTCTTTTTTTGCTTCTTTTCCCATAGAGGCCATTACAGAGTATTGAGTGGAATTCCCTGGACTGTATTCAGTTCAGTTGGACTGTGTAGTAGGTTCTTATTAGTTATTTATTTTATATATGGGCTTCCCCCATGGCTCAGACAGTATAAGAATCTGTCTGCACCATAGGAGACACTGGTTCCATTCCTGGGTCAGAAGGTTCCTTGGAGAAGGAAATGGCAATCCACTCCAGTATTCTTGCCTGGGAAATCCCATGGACATAGGAGCCTGATGGACCACAGTCCACAGGGTCACAAGGAGTTAAATACGTAGTGTGTATGTGTCAAAACCAATCTCCTGACTTATTATATTGATTTTTAACTTGATTGCATTGTGATTAGAGAAAATGACCTGGATGATCCAGTGCTTTCAAAAGTTGAGACGTGCCTTATACCCAAGTATGTGGTCCATTTTTATAAATGCTCAGCGAGGTTTTTATAAGATTGTGAACGCTCTAGTTATTGGGTGCAGAACCCTGTATATGTCCATTAGATAAAACGTGCTGAGTGTGTTTAAATCTTTTATAGTTTGTTTATTTTTGGTTTCCTTGAAATATAAACTTCAATGGGAGAAATGTTAAAATTCTTTCAGTATAATATTGGATTTATCTATTTTTCTTTGCAGTTTAGTAGTATTTAGAGTGTTCTTGCCTGGAGAATCCCAGGGACGGAGGAGCCTGGTGGGCTGCCGTCTATGGGGTCGCACAGAGTCAGACACAACTGAAGCGACTTAGCAGCAGCAGCAGCAGCAAAGTATTTAGATGCATAAGTTTAAAATTATTTTAGTTCTCTAATGGCTTCAATTTATCATTATTATCTTTTTTCTAGTAAAGCTTTTTATGCTTGAATTCTTTTTTAATATTAAAATTTTTTATTCTAGCTTTCTTTTGTTAACATTCTATCTACATTTCCCTCATCTTTCTTACTTTCAGCTTTTCTTTATCTTCATGTGTCTTGAATAAAGTACATAACTGGATTTTTAAAATACCTTCCAGTAATACCAAAAGTAAGAACAAAAAATTATTTTTAAAAATGGCAAAAAAATACTTGATCAAATTTAAAAGTTTTGCTCTTCAAAATACACCATTAAAAATACAGTAAGACAAGCCACAGATTGGTAGATAATACTTGTAAAACATGTATTTATTAAAGAATTATGGCAGACTAGAAAATGAAGTCTTAAAACTCAATAAGAATACAACCTAATTAAAATAGTAGGCAAAAACAGACAAGAATTAGTCATCAGGAAAATGCAAATTAAAACCACAATGAGATACAATTATATACTCACCAGATTGGCTAAAATGAGAAAGACTGATAATTCCAAAATACCAGACCACTTGACCCGCCTCTTGAGAAATCTGTATGCAGGTCAGGAAGCAACAGTTAGAACTGGACATGGAACAACAGACTGGTTCCAAATAGGAAAAGGAGTACGTCAAGGCTATATATTGTCACCCTGCTTATTTAACTTGTATGCAGAGTACATCATGAGAGATGCTGGACTGGAAGAAACAAAAGCTGGAATCAAGATTGCTGGGAGAAATATCAATAATCTCAGATATGCAGATGACACCACCCTTATGGCAGAAAGTGAGGAGGAGCTAAAAAGCCTCTTGTTGAAAGTGAAAGAGGAGAGTGGAAAAGTTGGCTTGAAGCTCAACATTCAGAAAACGAAGATCATGGCATCTGGCCCCATCACTTCATGGGAAATAGATGGGGAAACAGTAGAAACAGTGTCAGACTTTGTTTTTTTGGGCTCCAAAATCACTGCGATGGTGACTGCAGCCATGAAATTAAAAGGCGCTTACTCCTTGGAAGAAAAGTTATGACCAACCTAGATAGTATATTCAAAAGCAGAGACATTACTTTGCCGACTAAGGTCCGTCTAGTCAAGGCTATGGTTTTTCCTGTGGTCATGTATGGATGTGAGAGTTGGACTGTGAAGAAGGCTGAGCGCCGAAGAATTGATGCTTTTGAACTGTGGTGTTGGAGAAGACTCTTGAGAGTCCCTTGGACTGCAAGGAGATCCAACCAGTCCATTCTGAAGGAGATCAACCCTGGGATTTCTTTGGAAGGAATGATGCTAAAACTGAAGCTCCAGTACTTTGGCCACCTCATGCGAAGAGTTGACTCATTGGAAAAGACCCTGATGCTGGGAGGGATTGGGGGCAGGAGGAGAAGGGGACGACCGAGGATGAGATGGCTGGATGGCATCACAGACTCAATGGACGTGAGTCTGAGTGAACTCCGGGAGTTGGTGATGGACAGGGAGGCCTGGCGTGCTGCAATTCATGGGGTCGCAAAGAGTCGGACACGACTGCGCGACTGAACTGAACTGAAGGAGAAACTGAAACCATCATACATTGCTGGCGGAAATGTAATGTGATAAAGCTACTTTGGAAAACAGTTTTTAATAAAGATAAATATGTACTTACCAAATGACCCAGCACTCCTGCTCCTAGGAATCCACCCAAGAGTAATGGAAAGATATGTCTCCGGAAAGACATGTTTGTGAATGTTCATAGAAGCATTATTCATAACAGCCCCAAAGTGGAAACTATCTACCTTCTCTTTAACCAATGAATGGGTAAACAAATGTGGTATATCCGTATGGTGGGGTGCTACTCAGCATTGAAAGAGAATAAAGTACTTATACATATGTGGAAAAAATCTTTAAACTCTTATGCTGAGTGAAAGAGCCAGACACATAAGACTACACATTGTATGGTTCCATTTATATGAAATGTTGGAAAAAGACAAAACTGTAGAGATAGAAAGCAAATCCTTGGCTGCGGACTGGAGATGGGAGTAAGAACTGATTGCAAGCAGGCCTAAGGGGTGTTTGGAAGTGGTAGTTTTCCAAAACTGAGTTGCAGAAATATTTTCATGACTCTATGCATTTACTAAAACTCATAAAATGTAAAATGAATGAATTGTGACAAGTAAAGTAGTTGTTAATTAAATAAACATTTAAAAGAATATGTTCATGGTTGTTGTTGCATTTTTTTAACTGGAGCATTTAGTCCATTTACTCTTTTTGTAATTATAGATATATGTGGATTTTTTCCTGTCATTTTATATTGTGCTTTCTGTTTGTTCTGTCTTTTCTGTATTTCTTTTTCCTTTCCTTTCTTACTTTACTTTGGATTATTTTTACCCAATTCCTTATTTCTTCTTCTATTAACCTGGAAATGATACATTCTACTGTTGTTTTTTTAATATAGTCACCTTAGAAATGTCAACATACACACTTGCAAGTCAAAGTCTAGAGTTAATAGCTTGCTCTTTTCTTGGACAATGCAAGGAATTTAGAAAAAATGAACTTTAATAACTTCCTGCTTATGTATATATAATACTAACGTGGCAATTTTAACCCCACAAGACATTTTAATTGTTTTATACAGTTTAATATTATTTGACTGTCCACATACATGCTATGTTTTGGCTGTCATACTTTATTACATCTCAGATTCTACATCCATGATAGTAGTCTCAAATTTTTTTTTTATAATGAAAGGTGATAGATTGTATTAAGAATACTGCTTTTAGAGTAAAACTGCTTTATTTTTTGTACTTAAAAAAAAAAAGCAAAACTAGAGGGATACCCTGAACCATGCCCAGTGTCACATCTAGTCAGTGGCAGAAGCAGGATTTGAAACAATGAAGCCCTTATTTTAAACCGAATAGCATCTCCTCTATTGTGAAGGGATTCTTATAACCCATAGTCTAAGAAGTCTGTTGGTGGCACAACAGGCCAGAGCCATCTTCACTGTCCGCAAGCTTTATATAGAAGTTCAAATCCCTCTCATGCCTTGGGTTCATAAAGGTTCATAAATAACTCCTCTGAAAAGCTTAAGCTAAGTACAGGTGACTTGAATTTCAGCCTTATGAATGTTTTTAAAATAACCTTCTCTGTGTTTCTTGTCCATTTATTAGCTTGCCAAAATAGGTAACTGGAACTGTCTTATAAAATTTACAGGACAGGACTGCTTCCATATATATCCAGTTCTGTGTTTGGGCTCTGAAGCACTGAAATGTGCTGCATTTATTCCCAGGACAGACCCTTGTTCTATAAAGCAGAGAATTGAATTTCCCCCGACACAAAGTCACTTGGATATTGTCAAGCCATAGGAGAGATTGTATGATGGAATTGTTAAATGCTAGATAGATTTTGAAGCTATCTTTGGTGGAGAGGTTTCTTTCAGAAGTGTGGTTAGCACAGAGCAGTCTTCCAGGTCTTCTAGGTTTTCTACTATCTCTATAAGCCTTTCTACAGCGTGGCAGGACAGCGTCCTGCAGGAATTGGCTCTGAACTTTTCCTGTAGGTCCTTCTGGCTCAGAGGCTTCCTCCAGTGACCGTAGAAGGTATCTGAACGCTCTGTGAAGACGGCTCCATCCTTGAGGGCAACACTCATCTCACAGTACAGGGTGTTGAAGTTTGGTAGGTTGTCTCGAGGGTGCTCCAGCTCCACCTTACCAAGCAGCCGTCTCACCTGTGGCCTGTTGATCTGGCGTTTGTGGAAGGCTGGGACAGTGATGACACCATCGAGCAGCATGGCACAGGCCACATACTGGAAGGAGTGGCGGGCTTCGTGCTCGGATTTGGGGAAGGGCCTGTTCACATACTGGACATCTGGAATTCGAAGCACAATTCTCTCAATGCGGTCAATGGGGAGCGGGGCTTTGTCTGTTACAAGGTGCCTTCTCACAGATGCAGCTGTGTCTGCCACCCAGTGGGTGGCCAAATGGGCAGGGAAACGCTTGAAGGCCACATCCTGCTTCTCCAGAAGCCAAGTGTGTGAATCTAGGTCTGGAAGGACTTCAGGAGAATAGTTGTATAGAAGGCCCCAAACCCTGTCTCCAAATCCAAAACTCGTTTGTTTCCTTGGAGACCCAGCATTGCCAGGAAAGCAGCTTCCAGCCCATGCCTGGCAGCATTGCCCACGTGAAGTGGCTTGGTCTGAGTGGCAGCATTTGCCATGGGTGCCCCAGCGTGAGAAACAGCAATAGCTAGGGCTTCTTGGCACTCTGTCACGCTGAGCCCAAAAAACTTAGATGCGGCAGCAGCACTCCCCAAGGTTCCCACCACCGAGGGGGGATGGAATCTGAAAGCAAAAGAAAACAGAGGTGGAGACTTAAAAACTTCAGCTGCCAGGGGGCGGTATAGTACAGTGGTCAGGAGCTGAGCTAACAAGCCCTAAGGCCTACATTCAAATCTCAGCTCTTCCTCCTATTAGCTATGTGATCTTGGAAAAGTTATTCAACTTCTCTGTACCTGTTTTCTCTTACATAAAGTGATCACCATCATAATAATAGTTAAAACTCCCTTGTGAGTTTTGAATAAACTCGTATAATTACAACAGGGCCTGATCCATAGTAAATTACTTATAAATGGTACTGTTACAGTTGGGCTTCCCTGGTGGCTCAGCTGGTAAAGAATCCGCCCGCAATGCAGGAGACCTGGCTTTGATCCCTGGGTTAGGAAGATTCCCTGGAGAAGGGAAAGGCTACCCACTGCAGTATTCTGGCCTGGAGAATTCCATGGACTGTATAGTCCATGGGGTTGCAAACAGTCGGACACGACTGAGTGACTTTCACTTCACTTTCACTGTTACAGTTATTGCCCAGAAGGCAAAAGTTGTTGATTGCTGAAAGCCTCTGTAAGTAACTGTAAAAACTCAATAGAAACTGTGAGCGCTCACTCAATATTCTTATTTACTTCTCCCCCAGAAAGCTGGAACAAATGGCAAAATAAATATTAGATTGAACCATCTGATACAGTCAGCGTTGGACCATTTTTGATCTGTGGGTTGAGTAGTCAGGTTTAGGGTATTCTGTTCTCATTCGTCTGAAGGACCCAGAAATACCAAAGTAGATTTCTGCTTTGAGATGAGCTGGGGGCTATCTGGAGTACCCATGAAGGCCAGCATGTCATAATCACCTTGGGGTGAGGGGATCCAGATCTGTTTATGGTCCTGGTTGCTCAATTGGCTCTCTAAACCCAGAGGAGACTTTTCACTAGCACTTCTGAGATTCTATATGGAATAAACAGTTTGATATCTGGTTGAGTGGACTTAACTGCCAGCACTAATGACAACAGCTTCCACTGAGCCAGCCTCTCTATCAGAAAGCTCCACAGAGATAATGACTAACAGATGAAGGGGAATGTGGCTGCCTCAGGATGGGGCACACTTTCTCCATACCTCTTTGGTATGTCATAGGCTTCTTTGGAGAAACGCAGTAATCGGCCTTGCACTTCAATACCAACATTGAAAGCCAGCAGCAGGTCAAGGCCAGAATACTTTGGACTTGGTGGCAGGGCTTCTGAGAGAGCCATGAGGACAGGAAGGACAGCTCCAGAAGGGTGGGTGGCAGGGTGCCACGTGTCATCAAAATCCATTGAGTGGATCTGTGTGAGTAGACACACAAACAACAACCAGAACCTAAATGGGTCTCCCTTCATGTGATGGCTTTTGGACCAGTCAGGGTTTATTTCAGTAATCACCTTGTTTAATGTGACATTTTTAAATTTGATCCTCTGAACATTAAACCTATGAACTGGCTGTGATTCTTAATCACATGGTTGGGCACTAGATACGCTGTTCTCTGGCCAGATCAAGTGGGACCTTCCAGAGCAGCTAGTGAACCGCAAGGAGCTTGGGTCTTACTCAGGGGCTACCATTGGAAAGATCCATACCTTCTTTATAAACAAAGCTGTAGAATTAGGTGGCTTCTCTTCCCTCCCTCTTTGACCTTTCAACAAGTCACATGAAGAGTTTAATGTCATTTATTCCATATCAGGCCATATTTTCAGAGCCCTTTTTATTATGAAATAATTTCAAATCTATAAAGAAGTTGCAAGAACTCTTGAACCCAGATTACTATTAAGCTATATTTTTAGATCTTTTTTCTGCTATAAGGTTTTATTCCTCCTCATCCCAGACACTTGCTTTTTCATTCCATGAAATGGTAATAACCAGAAGTTCAATTTAAAATAGGTTTTTGTCTCGTTGTGGCTGGTGCCTTCCCCATGGCTTACTAGATGTTTACTTGTGAATGCACTATCAGATTTGACTTTCGATATTCTGAACTACTGTCCCCGTAAACCATAAAAATATCTCAGAAATCCCAACAGGTTCACATCCAAATTATATCTTGTAGACTGCTCCTGACACACAGGAAAGGCATATAAACTATCTCTCAGATGGGAAGTCCTGATTTTTGGTTCAGAAAAAAGAGACACCAGATGGTCATTGTTTCTATCTTGATAAATACCTGCTGATTGAATGAAAGGCTGGTTGCTAAATAGAAACTGATACTGGCCACAGCAGAAGTGATTAAGAAGGAATTGAATCTGGATATTTAATTTAGAGTTGAGATAACTTAGGAGCATTTTTATCAAAATATTTCCATCTTATTTCCTCTCCTTCACAATTAAAAAAAACATCAATTCAGTATAAAAACATAAAACTGAAATTACAACACAGGAGAGAGGGCAGGCCACTTCGCCTCTCTGAACTTCAGTGAACTCATCAGTAAGATATGAAAACTGGGAAATTTCTGAGATATCTTCTGGCTCTGAAATTATTCTGATTGTTGAACAGTAGAAAAAATGGAAATCTCCTTACAGCCACACCGTTAACGAAAGCAGCATAGGTTGGTGGGAGCCTGAGTTCTGGCTGGCCCCAAACAGTGCTGGATACATTGGAACTATAGATCTGGAATGAAAGAATATCAATCAGTGATACAGGGTGTGAACCTACATGCCAAGTCACCATTTCAATAGTTGTTCTTCATCTTTGGAGACACTACTTTATTACCCCTTATTGAGCCTTTTGTGCTAGATTGAAGCCCTAGTTATTGGATTTCGCTCTTCCTTGTAGAAGAAAAATACAACTTTCTCGTGGAAGGGAGAGGAAATGCTGTCACTTAATCCCAGACTGTGATCCCTAAGTGCACCAAGGAATGAAGTCTGAATTTACTCTTATTTACTCCTTGAAGATGAACACTAGGAAAAGGTGGACTGGTCGTCTCTGTCAAGAGTATTCTTTGCTGCGTGGGTGCACATATCCCATGTAAACACCTGCAGGCTGGTCTAGGCTTTTCTCCAGAAAATGTTCAAGTCTTTGCAAGAACAAATGGCTCAGGGCAGGTGCTATGGCCGCCAAGACTCTCAGGTAAAACTGTGCCTTCAGTTATAATAGTAATCAACTTGAGACATTGCTAGCCTTAAGACTATGACTGGCATTAAGACAGTGACTTAGTAAAGGACGTGGATGTATATTAAGACTCAGGTAATATAAAGCATAGATGTACATATGTGAGAGTTGAACCATAAAGAAGGCTGAACACTGAAGAATCGATGCCTTCAAATTCTCATGCTAGAGAAGACTCTTGGAAATCCCTTGGACAGCAAGGAGATCAAACCAGTCAATGCTAAAGGAAATCAAGCCTGAATGTTCATTGGAAGGACTGATGCTGAAGCTGAAGCTCCAGTACTTTGGCCACCTGATGGGAAGAGCTGATTCATTGTTAAAGACCCAGATGCTGGGAAAGATAGAGGGCAGGGGGAGAAGAGGGCGACAGAGGATGAGATGGCTGGATGGCCTCATTGACTCAATGGACTTGAGTTTGAACAAACTCTGGCAGTGAAGCACAAGGAAGCCTGGCGTGCTGCAGTCCATGGGGTCGCAAAGAGTTAGACACTACTGAGGGACTCAGCAACAACAAATACAGCATAGAAAAGCACACAGCTGTAAACCAGCATGCGATATTCAGCAGGTGCTCTCTCTGAAATGAAGAGGAGAGCAGTAGAACAGAAATGCGTGTCCCTGGATACATCTCACAAACAGGTGCGTGTGTACACCTGGCTTCAGTTCTAAAGTAGACATGGAGCGCCTTACTTTACTGTATCCACTGGCTTTGGAAACACTTCTGTGCTGGTTCCCAGGAGCCCCACTCCCAGAGCATCCAGAACCATCCTCTTGCTCCGCTGAATGACACGATCTGTCAGGTGTCCCGCCTTCAAGCCGTGGATCACTTTGGCAAAGCTTTCTGTGACAGACTTTAAAGGCAAGAGTGTTAGAGCAGTGCTGCAGTTACTCTGCATTCCCACACTTCCTTTCTACATGAGAACTCAAGGTACTTCTGCATAAAGAGTGTGCTCCACCACAGAAAACCCAGTTGGGCAAATTAAGTTCAGATCCTAAAAAGTGACGTGTCGGGAACACATGTATGAGGCAGAGGGATGTGGAAATGGACGATGGCCAGTTTCTGTCCTCAGTCGAGTTGAGGACACAGAGTAGCAAGCAGATCATGGCCACAGAGTGTGGTGGGCTTTGGTGGAGGCAGGAAGAGACAAAGAAGGGGAGGAGAGGAGGGATAGCTGGTCCATCAGGTGAGCGTGCCCGGGCATGGAGGAGGTCCCGGGGACTTCCCTGATGGCCCAATGGTTAAGACTTCACCTTCTAATATAGGGGGTGTGGGTTTGGTCCTTGGTCAGGGGGCTAAGATCCCACATACCTTGGGGCCAGAAAGCCAAAACATGAAACAGAAGCAATATTGTAACAAATTCAAAAAAGACTTTAAAAATGGTTCACATAAAAAACTTAAAAAAAGAAAGAAAGGTAGTAGGGGACCCCAGCAGACTCCCTGACAAGTCCTGAGTACCACCCCATGTGCCAAAGAATAAACGATCTCTTTGTGGCCCCTGAGGAAGGGAACACCAGGAAACAAATGTGCAGCTGCTCAGCCGTCTTTCACCTTGGGCTGTCTATTTCTAAAATATCTTTTTGGTCTTGATTTTTTTCCTGGCATTTACATCTGTTCTTAGTAAAGATGCTATGACTAACACATAAATTATGGTAAAATAAAGAACTCAGGTTCAATCCCTGGATGGGGAAGATCCCCTGGAGGAGGGCATGGCAACCCCGCTCCAGTATTCTTGCTGAAAAGTCCTATGGACAGAGGAGCCTGGTGGGCTACAGTCCATAGCGTTGCAAAGAGTCTGACATGGCTGAAGTGACTTAGCACACACTCATGCACTTATTTAATAAATATTTCACGAGATCTTGCTATGCGTCTGCCCTGTGCTAAGCACTCTAGAATACCAAACCAAGATACTATGGTTCCTACCACAAAAATACTTATCTTCTCCAGGGGACTAAGGACGGTAGACAGATAATTAGAAAAGCAGTATGGCAACATCATAATGGATAATTGCTAAACTAGAAGGTTAAAATTCCATGAACTTAAACTGATTCATTTCTTCCTATTTTTTTTTAATCAGAGAATTACATCTATTCTTGGCAAAACATTGATGAGAAACAAAATGCATTTAATTAGACCATCCAGAGGCTATGTGAAATATTAAAATGACATTTTTAAGGTAGAAGCAGGTAACTCTTGAAAGGAGAGGAACTGAGAAAGCTGAGAAGAAAAGGAAAGCTAGAAAAACCAGTTTAAATAAGCCCCATAAAAGGAAACAATACCTTGAGCATCATGTTGTTCTAAAGAGGAGGCTTCTCTCCGGAGTGAATTAGGGAGAAATTTGGTTGCCGGTGACTGTCTTTATACCTCTCTCTTCTCTCAAAACCATTCTCTTTCATTTTTTTTCTAACTTGAAAATTTCCACTATTTCAACACCTCCCAGCTAAAATCACTTCAACTTCCTCTATAATGAGTTGTTTAACTTGCCAGTAAACTAACTAAATAAACCTAGAAAGTACAGTAGCAATGATCAAATGAGTCCTCACAGATATCAGAAAGTACGTTGATGGCAAAACTAGGCATCTTGTGCCTAGATGCTGTCCATCACAATCAGAAAAACAGTCACACTCTTTTATATAGGTGTTCTCAATTTTGTCCTGGGGAAGTAGACATGGATTTTTGGAAAAGATCAGCAAAAAAATAAAATAAAAGTCATAAACTAACTTACAATATTGTAATGAAAATTGAAAAAAATTAAATGCCCCCACAGAGGATGAGATGGCTGGATGGCATCACTGACTCGATGGATGTGAGTCTGAGTGAACTCCGGGAGTTGGTGATGGACAGGGAGGCCTGGCGTGCTGCGATTCATGGGGTCGCAAAGAGTCGGACACAACTGAGCGACTGAACGGAACTGAACTGAACTGAACTGAAATGTGACTTGATCTGAAGAGAAAAAGTTAAAATTTTACATAACCTCCTTCTCGTTCTGCCTCTGTAACTCAGCTTGCCCCTTGCAAAATCTAGATCGTATAGGTCACATAGTCTCAGAAAGTGGGAACTCGCAATATTAGGAACTGGAGTTTATCTCACTTACTCTTGTCCTGCTCTTTGCAATCGCCCAGCCCCTGAAAACCTGCTTAATCATGCCTGTTTGTGTGAAGGTTAGGCATCCTCCTCCCCATCTTGACCACTGTTCCCGTGCTCGTGAAACCCCTTAGTTTAAACCAGCCTATTAACAGCTAGAGTTGCCCAATACAGTCTGTTTATAAAAACTCTGTAAACCCTTTGTTCAGGGCTTAGAGCTTGGAGTGTTAACTCCTCTGGCCCCGCTGGTGTAATAAACCTGAGTTCTTTAACTCTCCGAGTGTGGTACTTGGTTTCTCGAGTACTAGTTTCTGCTCTCCGAGTGTGATACTTGGTTTCTTGAGTACTAGTTTCTGCAACAGGTTAAGTGAAATATGGCATGCACAGTATTTAAGGAGTACTCTCATTTTCCCCTTCCATTTCACCTCTGCTAGTCACCGTTGTCAGGGATAAATATGCCTTCCAGAAGTTTCTGGTTGTTTGAGGTTAAGAACCTAGAAGGGCATTGAGTGTTTATCACAATTCTTCTCAGATGTTCCCTTGTTTGCTTCTGAACTGCATTTTTCAGTATATGCAGATCACTGGCTCCTGGTCCTCTGCCTGGTTTCTGGGATCTATTGCCTGCCTCCCTGCTGTGGCTCAAGTGGACTTGAACACAGCTTGTCTGGGCCTTTTTGTTTATAATCGGTCACTTCAGTTAGCTAGTCTGAACTTAGCTCTGGTCCTCTAGGGAATTCTTATTGCCCTCAGGCTGCCTAGTTCTGCCCCTTTGGTTTGTACAGGGGGTACCAGAACTCAGGTTGAGCTTGTGGTTGCAGGTGAAGTGGCAGAATTCTTCTTTGAGGATGATTGCATGTTAATTTCAGAGGAAATCTCCTAGAGCCTTGGGGTTCTACCTGGATCCTGTCACAGATTGAGACAAAGAGAAACTAAATGGTTTTGCATAAAATTCAAAAGGCTGTCTTTCCTGCAGTCAGTGTCTCTCAGAGAAGAGGTTAAGTGCTTTGCTTCTCTTGGTTGGGGCTCTGGAGACACGGTCAAGGCATTAGGAACCTCTGTGGATGGCTGGGGGTGATACCCTGGTTTTAAGTCAGAACCACACACGGGTTGGGGGTGAGGCTGGAGCTGGGCAGGTAGTCAGGAGGGAACCCCATGTTGGAAGGGCCCAGGCAGACAAAATTAACAGCAGTGGACCCAAATATCTAATTTGAAGTTTTTATTTGCAATATAATAGTTGTTCATCATTCTCAGGAAAGTTTGTTACAGACTACAGCCTACATCAGCTATGCCTTGGGGAGTGAAGGCAGGGTGATCGTTTATGTATAAAGAAGGCTGAGGGATACCAGTCAGAGAGAAAAGTGACCAGGAGCAATATGGAGGGGTTATCCCAAGTAGTTAAGGAAAATTCAAAGGAGGGGTATCAAATTGTACCTAGCTGAATGATACAGGGAAAAGGGACCAGAAAGGATGACACTGGGCATGTTTGGATTCTCTTCTTAAGCCAATTGCTGACTAAAGTGGGCTTCCCAACCATGGTCCAGACTGGGGAAACCCAAAGCCAGGCTCTGTAGTGGCACGCACAGTGGTTGTGAGCATCAGGGTACCATTTCACACAATTTGTTTTATATCAGTGGACTCCAAAGCCAGGTTCCAGTGGACGGGTGAACTTCTGTATCCAGGAGTAAAGTGAATATTTGGGTAGGAAGGGCAAGATAGATTTTGGGGCCATTAGGATTGACCCCAGCAAGTAAGAACAGTCACATCATAAGATTTTGTGATTTATTGCTTGATAGTCTACATAAATTGGTGTTAAGAGTAATCTGATTGAGTTGAAAGAAACAGTTATCTAGTTTGAAAAACACTCAAAATAGAACTCCTGAAGCATTATCTTAGTTTGAAATTCTGGAGTTTTCAGCTTACTGGTGAGTTCCGTTCACAGAGCTGAAAAATGGACTTCGCAAACTTGCAAGCACTGATGCAGGCAAAGTTTATTTTAGAGGACAGCATTGACCCTGAGAACCCCCCAAGGTGGGAATGACAGTAATTTTTATGTCTTTATTAGAATTGATCTGTCCGTTTTTGGTTGGCTAAGGGCCAGATACATGTAATTTCTGACCAGTCAGTTTAAATGTTGCCTTGTCCAGTTTGTCATTTTTATGGCTTTCTTGGATCTCTCAGTTTCTCAGTTTTTCTAGACATTGTGATGCAATCCCTTGACCCCTTCTGAAGATCTCAGAGCATTATTTAGGGGCTAGATGGCTAGATGTGTGTTTAGGAGCTAATTGTCTACCTGGAATTTTTCTCCTTGATATACTGGAGAGCATTTTATGATTGTCTTGTCCTGGGTCTGAATGTTTTATGACCCTCCAGACCAGGGAGGCATTCCTCTGAATGTCTATAATCTGAAGCAATAAATATATCTTTTAATGGAGCAAAATGCTTGTGTGTGAGAATTAAAGTTGAAATTAGAAGAAGAACTGAGGCTCTGATTTATATACTGACTGTGTAACAATTTCTACTTCAACTAGATATTTAGAGAAAACTCCTAAGACCACTTTTACATGAAAGGGAAGAATGGACTATAAATGGCTTCAACCACCTCACCTGGAAGAACTTTACAAAGTGATGATAAGCTGTATAAAGTCTGATGAGCTTTGATGGTAGTCTTGTCATTTAACTTTTCTGGACTCACTTTTTGTCAGTGGTATTGAATTTGAAGGCATGTTAGTTCAGTTATTTGTTGCTTAATTACTCTGTGCTTTTATGGAACAGTGACCAACTTAAAGACTAAGGCCCTCTGTAATTAGAGTCACTTTCTAGTTATTTAGGGGCTTAGATGATAAATTGTAGATTGACTGACATCTCTCTAATCAAAAATAATTGATGGCTTCCAGTTGCCTCTTGCTCTTTGCTCCAAGTCTTGATAGAAGCCAGATTATATTTAAAAGCAAATATGATCTTCCATCACTGTCTGGAGGGGAAGCAGTGTAGAGAACATTCCCATGAAAGCTCACATGGGGAGGAACTGAAGCCTCCTGTTAAAAGTGGATTTGGCCATGCATCTCTCCATAGCAAGCTTGGTCTGCAGAGACCTGGCTGGCAGCTTATTGTTTAGTTCCTAAGTCATGTCCAACTCTTTTGAGACCTTATGGACTGTAGCCCACCAGGCTCCTCTGTCCATGGGATTTTCTAGACAAGAATATTGGAATGGATTGGCATGTCTTACTCCAGGGATTCTTCCTGACTCAGGGATTGGACCTACATCTCTGGCATTGGCAGGCAGATTCTTTTCCATTGAACTGCCACTGCAACCTTCAGAGACCCTAAGCCACACCTCCCAGCTAATCTGCTCCAGGAATCCTGACCCTCAGAAGTTGTTGAGATGATGAAGGTTTGTTCTTTTAATTGGAAAAGTCTCCAGGGTAATTCGTTACACAGTAATAGACAGTAGAAACTCCTACCTATCAGTAAGCCTTACACATGCTCTCAGGATCTGACCAGAGTTCTCTCTTCATTCTCACGTTGGGCTTAGCATCTCCTTTCCACCCAAAGAGCTGAGGTCTTCATGCCTTAGGACCTTAGTACCAGTGATTCCCCCTCACTTCTCATGTCTTGTTCCCACACCATATTCCTTTCATATCTAACTTACCCCACAACTTTCTTCTCTTCATCTTCCCTCTAAGTCAGTAGTTCTTAGCCAGAGATGAGTTGTGCCTCCAAGGGACATTTGGCAATGTCTGGAGACAGTCACCAAGTTGTGGCTCTAGTGGGTAGAGTCCAGGGATGCTGTTAAACATCGTACAATGTTCAGAGCAGCCCCTTACAACAATGAACTAGGTCAAAGTGTTAATGGTATTGAAATTAAGAAGCTCTGTCTAAAAGTAGAGTTACATCTAGAAGTTCTCCCAAACTCCCCAAGTTTAGGTCAACATGCCCGTCTGCATGGGGCACAAAGTTTCCCTCTTTATATTCTTTAAGATAGGGAAGTTCCGTTTAGGAAGGGAACTGATCTACCCCCCGAATCACTATATCCAGAATATTATAGAGTAGATGCTCAATAAATTTTTGTTGAATGAATTAATGCAAATCCAATGCTTTCAATAAGTCAGTCATACTAACACTTGGATGAAATTTAATCCCTCTTTATTCCCAGTGAAAATGTGAGGAAGGTTTTTTTTTTTTTTTAATGACTGTGGTTTTTATAGAAAGTAAAATACAGTGAACTGATCTTTGTCTTTCTCCTGACAACAGCAGGTCCAGCCATAAGAGATGGCTTGTGAATGTGAGCTCTGAGTAAATCAGAAATATTTGAAATAACAAATAAAAAATGTGAGAATGCAGACTATTTCTAAAAAGGAAAAATCATGTAATACAGTCGTTTCCCAGAATAGCTGACTTGGCATATTTGAATTTCAGTTTTCTTTTTTCTGCCTTGCCCTTCCTGTGCAATCTTATGAGTCAATCTCTGGGTTGTAATTATTAAGTTTCCTTTTTGGGGAAAGCTTATGTTTTATCAGAGAGCAAGTGGTAGCAACCCAGGTTCCTTTCCTTGGTTACTATTTTTGTTAATTCCTTTGCGATATTGAAACATACTTAGAATGTTTTGTAAAGGAGAAAACTTTGGAGTAAAGTGCATTTAATTTCCTTAAAACAACAACAGCACCACAGTAATAACAGCCATCAAAATCTTCAAGGCTTACTCCATGATCTCTGCCTTTGTTCTGGTTCCATGTTCCCCAGGCCCTAGACAATAAGATAAAACCAGATTTTAACTTGAAAACGTCGTAAGGCATCAAGAAAGAATGTCTTAAAGTAATATTAAGAGAATGCTTCACAGAGTCAATGGTTATTTTATATATGTTTATTCACTATACATTCTCTCTCTGTGTATGTGAATTATTCTTTACTGACTTATTAAATTTTGGATGGAATTTTGAAAGTGCTCATGAAGGAATTAGGTTCCTATGAAGTGAGGACTTTAAACTGTTGAAGGAATGTGTGGCTGTAAAATCAGTGACTCAATATAATTGACTCAGCCTACTTTATTGTGAAGACATCTTTCCATTTGTGGAGGCTCAGGGTGGCTATGTTTTATCTTCAAAAGCACCCTACCTCAAAGAAAAGTATTGTCTGTAGCTTTTCTTGTAAGCACAAAATAGCCTGTCAGTGTTTCCAAGTTAACTAGTAAATACTGAGTGGTTATCCACCTGTTGTATCATTCTGCTTACGATGTTGTCATAAAGAAGAACTAAATGGATGGATGTCTTATTTAAAGAAGTCTGGTAGACATTTAAAAAATATTCCATGCAGAAATTGTGTATGCATATTTTGCGGGCAGAATGGATTCTAGGTACTTCCTCCTTTTTTGAAGCTACGTTTATAGAATTGTTGCGGAGCTCAAAAGAAATGTGGTTAAACATTTCAACAGCAAAGGTCTAGTTACTTCCTTTCTTAAAAAAAATAATTTTATATATTTATTTACTTAGTTTTGGTCACGCTAGGTCTTTATTTTTTTTTTTAAGTTTTATTTTACTTTATTTTACTTCACAATACTGTATTGGTTTTACCATACATTGACATGAATCCACCACGGGTGTACATGAGTTCCCAATCCTGAACCCCCCTCCCACCTCCCACCCCATATCATCTCTCTGGATCATCCCCGTGCACCAGCCCCAAGCATCCTGTATCCTGTATCGAACATAGACTGGCGATTCATTTCTTACATGATAGTATATGTGTTTCAGTGCCATTCTCCCAAATCATCCCACCTTCTCCCATTCCTTCAGAGTCCAAAAGTCTGTTCATACATCTGTGTCTCTTTTGCTGTCTCTCATACAGGGTTATCATTATCATCTTTCTAAATCTATATATGTGTTAGTATACTGTATTGGTGATTTTCTTTCTGGCTTACTTCACTCTGTATAATCGGCTCCAGTTTCATCCATCTCATTAGAACTGATTCAAATGTATTCTTTTTAATGGCTGAGTAATACTCCATTGTGTATATGTGCCACAGCTTTCTTATCCATTCATCTGCTGATGGACATCTAGGTTGCTTCCATGTCCTGGCTATTATAAACAGTGCCGCAATGAACATTGGGGTACACGTGTCTCTTTCAATTCTGGTTTCCTCGGTGTGTATGCCCAGCAGTGGGATCGCTGGATCATAAGGCAGTTCTATTTGCAATTTTTTAAGGAATCTCCACACTGTTCTCCATAGTGGCTGTACTAATTTGCATTCCCACCAACAGTGTAAGAGGGTTCCCTTTTCTCCACACCCTCTCCAGCGTTTATTGCTTGCAGACTTTTGGATCGCAGCCATTCTGACTGGTGTGAAATGGTACCTCATTGTGGTCTTGATTTGCATTTCTCTAATAATGAGTGATGTTGAGCATCTTTCCATGTGTTTGTTAGCCATCTGTATGTCTTCTTTGGAGAAATGTCTATTTAGTTCTTTGGCCCATTTTTGGATTGGGTCGTTTATTTTTCTGGAGTTGAGCTGCATAAGCTGCTTGTATATTTTTGAGATTAGGGTCTTTGTTGCGCGCGGGCCACTCTGTAGTTGCGGTGTGTAGGCTTCTCACTGCAGTGGCGTCTCTCGTTGCAGAGCAGGGGCTCTGGGCGAGTGGACTTCAGTAGCTGTGGCACTCGGGCTCCAGAGCAGAGGCTCAAAGGTCACATGGGGCTCAGTTGCTCCTTGGCATGTGGGATCTTTCCAGATCAGGGATCAAACTCTTGTCTCCCGTANCTTGCCATCTCTTGTTTGACCACTTCCAATTTGCCTTGATTCATGGACCTGACATTCCAGGTTCCTATGCAATATTGCTCTTTACAGCATTGGACCTTGCTTCTATCACCAGTCACAACCACAACTGGGTATTGTTTTTGCTTTGGCTCTATCCCTTCATTCTTTCTCAGTTATTTCTCCACTGATCTCCAGTAGCATGTTGGGCACCTACTGACCTAGGGAGTTCCTCTTTCAGTATCCTATCATTCTGCCTTTTCATACTGTTCATGGGGTTCTCAAGGCAAGAATACTGAAGTGGTTTGCCATTGCCTTCTCCAGTGGACCACAATCTGTCAGACTTCTATCAATACTAAAACATTAGCATTTTGGACAGAAAAAGGTTTATTACAGGTTCATATAGGAGATGGGAGGCTCATGCCCTCCCATCTGAAAGTTGCTGAAAGCTTTCAGCAAGGCCCTCACAAGCAGAAGCTAAGGGAGGTGTGTGATTAGTTGTTGCAACCTTCTTGGTGCCAGATCCTTTGCTCTTGAGGTTGGGTCATGGTCAGGTAACCATGTTCCTGCAAATCTCTGCCTGTTATTCTGTGTCCTAAAAAGAAAGGGCAAAGGTCCAAGGCCCAACCTTCCCCTTCCAAGGTCCCAGTCCTGGGTAAGAGGAGGCAGCTCCTTCAGGGGAAGGTTCCCACAGGCATCGAACCCAACTGTCCCTCAGCCTCCTCAGGCCACCCAAATGAGAGGGAACAGGTCTCACAGACTGCAACTCAGACAGTCGGTCATTGCCACTAGGTCACAGAGACAGGGATGGGGGAGAGGTACACCACTCCTCAAGGCGTTGGCCAAGGCTAGAGGAGGGCCTTAGTGAGGGCCCTGGAGGCCTGCAGGATGCAGTCCCCGGTCCGTTCCCTGGGCCCTCCAGTTCTTCCGCTGGCCCAAGACTGCATGAGCTGGAGGGCCTCCAGGATAAGGCCTGAATCTGCCTCTTACCTCACTCTCCACCTGATGACCACCGTACCACTGACCCTTGGCTGAATCATTCCCTAGTGGTCCCTCATTGACAGTTACTTGTTGACAGGGTCCACTGCAGTACTGACCAATAGCTGAGCAGGACAACTAATGGTCACTCACTGACAGTTGGTTACTTGTAGATAGGGCCCACTGTGGCGCTGAGCAAGACTTGTTGCCTAGTAACAGGGTGCAAAGTAATGAGGCCAGCAATGGCTGCCTGCTGAGGGCTGTGCTCATCTCAGTCTGTTACAAGAACACAAACCCATCAAAATCACTGTCCTTCAGGGCCTGAGCATTTCTCACACCATTGCCATAGCTGTCTCCCCTTCTACCCTGCCCCTCTTATTTTCAGGTTTCTTTTTGTCTTTTTGTTGTTGTTCTTCTCCTGTTACCAGTTGTTAAGGAAGTTAAATTTATACTATTGTTGTTCTTATTTATTAATTAAAATAAGTTTATAACTCATGTTTCTAGTTTTCTATTACTGAGCAACTATGGCTGAGTTGATTTTCACCAAATTTGGGAGGTTTGTCTGGAGTAAGCCTGACTTGAAATATGTGGCAACACTAACCCTAAAATTTACCTTGGATGCCCCTAGGGAGAATGTAAAAAAGAGAGACAAGTATTTCTGAAAGCAGCTGAAACTGAGGTGCAGACACATGAGGAGGAAAAGCCTGGCAAGAAATACCCTCCCAATTTAGACAGTGTGAGCCCCTCAAAGTGTTCACAATGGTTCCAAATGGTCACTCAAGTCAAAAGTCACAAGGATAGATCTTCCAAATTCCAGGGGTGAACTTTTCCATTGAGATGTTTCTTGCACAGACAACTTTATGTGCATACTCCAGGGAATAATTGTCTAATGAAGGTGCAGGATTCTCAAGAGCAATGCTTGGGAAGCCAGCTGAATAAAAATAAAAACATGATATATGGCAGATACAATACAATATTGTAAAGCAATTATCCTTTAATTAAAAAGAAATAAAAACGAAACCTGAGTCTAATAACAGTATTTTAAAAGAACTGTTTGGGACTTCCCTAGTGCTCCAGTGGTTAAAATCCACCTTGCAATGCAGGGGAGAAAGTGATAGTTGCTCAGTCATGTCCAACTCTTTGCAAGACCCCATGAAAGCCTGCCAGGCTCTTCTGTCCATGGAATTCTCCAGGCAAGAATTCTGGAGTGGGTTGCCATTTCCTCCTCCAGGGATCTTCCTGACCCAGGGATTGAACCCAGGTCTCCTGCACTGCAGGCAGATTTCTTCACCATCTAAGCGACCAGAGAAGCAATGCTGGGGACACAGGTTCAATCCCTGGTCGGGGGACTAAGATGCCACATGCTGAGGAGCAACCAAGCCTGAGAGTAACAACTAGAAAGTCTCTGCACTTCCTCAGCAGGAGATCCTGTATGACACAACAAAGATCACCTGTGCTGCAACCAACTCAACACAGCCAAATAAATTTTTTTTTAATTTTTAAATAAAGAAAACAACGGTTTAAGATCCAAGTAAATCTATAAAACATGGTACCAGTGGACTTGAAATACTGAACATTCCTCTGAAAAAGAATTTTTTTTTTCATGAACTTTACTAAGTAAAAAACATTTTGCCCATGTCTTGCCATTGTGCATACAAGTCTTGCTAGAGCAATCTCTCCTTGAAATGTTCTGAGCAGCATTCCAAAAACAAGCAGTTACTGAAATGAGTGAGCTGAGCTTACACTGCTTTTGTCCAACACGTTGTTTTCAAGGGAGTCATGATTTCTAAAGCAAAGAGCTCAATTCCATGAAAAATACTTCTTAGGCCAGAAAAGTAGTGTGTAGATATTTTCCTTCTTGTTTTGTAACAAACTACCCAAAAAATTCATATAATAATGTTACATAAATATATTATTAAATATTTATATAATTTATCACATTATTATATATGATCATAAAAAATATTATTTATTATATTTGCATTATTGTTACCGAGTCCAAGCCTGCCCTTCTTCCTGCATGGTAGGCCAATAAACTCCAGAGATGAGATGTTGAGGCAAGGAAAGCTGGCTAAGCAAGAAAATGGCAGGCTAATATCTCAAAATACCATCTTGTCAGGGTCTAGATTAAAGGTTCTTTTATAGATCTGAGATGTGGGGAGGTGAGGAAACAAAGTAAAAACACTGTCAGTCATATCTGACTGTTTACAATCCCATGGACAGTAGCCTTCTCTGTCCATAGAATTCTCCTGGCAAAAATACTAGAGTGGATTGCTATACTGCTGTACCCTCCTCCAGGGCATCTTCTTGACCCAGGAATGGAACCCAGGTCTCCTGCATTGCAGGCAGATATTTTAGCATCTGAGCCATAAGGGAAGCCCTAAGCCTCAGTCAGAGGGTATATTAATTTCTTCCTTCCTGCCATCTACAGTTGGACAGAGTTCTAAACAAAGGCACTTTAACAGTCTAGTAGACTGGCAGGGTTCTCTAAGGCAGACCATCACGTATAATTATAATAACAAAATCACTCAGGATGGGGAACACATGTATACCATGGCTGATTCATGTCAATGTAAGGCAAAAACCACTACAATATAAAGTAATTAGTCTCCAATTAAAATAAATTAATTAATTAAAAAAAAAAACAAAAACAAAATCAACAAAAGCAAGTCGAAGAAACAGTTCCAACATGGAGTCAGAATTGGTTTTTGCCTGTAACATTATTATATAATAGTAATATATTAACATATAAATAGTTGAACAAGAAAAAAATCTAGGTTTCCACTGTTTTGAAGACAAAATTCCAATATCTTAAGCATGATATAAAGTTCTTCACAACCTATCTTCAAATTCCCTCATCGTTTCCTATCTCCAAATTACTTTATTGTTACTTTATATACACCAAACATTCAATCCACACTTCTTTATACCTCCAAGTTTATTCCTTCTGCCTGGAATGCCTTGCCTCCTCCTCCTTCACCTGTGAACTACTACCTGGTTTTGAAATTCAGCTCAGAGAACACTTTCTGTGTGAGGCTTAGTAGTAGCAATGGTGGTGGTACTAATGTGTCTCCTTGAGGGAAGGAGCCATCTCCTATTTTTCCATGATTATTATTTTTTTAATTTATCATTTTTGGTTGTGCTGGGTCTTCATGGCTGTGCAGGGGCTAGTCTCTAGTTGTGGTGTTCATGCTTCTCATTGCAATAATTTCTCTTGTTGCTTCACAGGGGCTCTAGAGCATGGACTCAGTAGTTGAGACACAGGCTTAGTCGCCCTTAGTTGCATGTGGAATCTTTCCAGACCAGGGATTGACCCCATGTCCCCTGCATTGGCAGGGGGATTCTTAACCACTGGACCACCAGAGAAGTCCCTTTGTAATATTATTATTATTTTTTTAATGGAAGCTCCAGAAATGTTCAACAAATGAAGGAATGAAGAAATGAAAAAAAATACAGGGATTTGGAGAAAGTTCCCATGATCTCTGAGGCTTTCCAGGTGGCTCAGTGGTAAAGAATCCACCTGCCAATGTGGCAAATGCAAGAGACACGGATTTGATCCCTGAGTCAGGAAGATCCCCTGGAGCGGGGCATGGCAACCTACTCCAGTATTCTTGTATGGAAAATCCCAAGGACAGAGGAGCCTGGCGGGCTCCAGGCTATGGGACTACTGTAGAGTCAAAAGAGTTGGACACGACTGAAGCAATCCAGCACACACCATGATCTCCTTATAGAATGAAAGTGAAAGGGAAAGTTACTCAGTCGTGTCTGACTCTTTGTGACCCCCATGGGCTATACAGTGCATGGAAATCTCCAGGCCAGAACACTGGAGTGGGTAGCCTATCCCTTCTCCAGGGGATCTTCCCAACCCAGGAATTGAATCGAGGTCTCCTAAATTGCAGGTAGATTCTTTACCAAGTGAGCTATCGGGGAAGCTCTTATAAAATGAATATGAATCAAAGAAATAGATATATCTTGCCAAACCTGGACCTGAAGTGAGAGATTGCCAGGCCACTGATGCAGAGGAAAAGACAAAACGGCATTACAGTGAGTCATATACCAACCTGGAGCCCTAGACCAGGGCGGGAGGGGACATAGGTCAACTTTCCGAATGCTGAAGCAAATGAGTCATAAAACCACCTCCCTTCAGTCCATTACATTTCCATACCTGTTTTTCCTGTCCAAAAGCTTGCTTACCTCTTTCTACTCTGCTCTCTGTAGCAGAGTAGATTTCTAGATTAAAAAAAAAACAAACAAACCCAGTACATAATACTAAACTGGAAATAAGGAAAATTCTGATGTTCTTGAGTTGTCATTTATCAGCATCATAGTATTCAGAAAATTGACCATTATTCATTTTGATGATGAGTAGCTGATGAGAAATGAAGCAATGGTTTTCCTTAGACTATCTTAAACTAAATAGTATCATTCAAATGGTTAGGAGTTGGCAGATCTTTTGGAATTTTTAAAACCCTTTTATTTGGAAATAATTGTCTGTTCTTAAGAAGCTGCAAGATAGTACAGGGATGTCCCTTGTATACTTATCCAGTTCCCCACAATCATAGCATCTGACATATCATGTCATCAAAACCAGAAAATTGTTTTTGGTACAGTACATAGACCTCACTTAGATTTTTTTTTTTTTTTTTTTTTTTTGTGCCTGCACAGTACAGCATGTGGGATCTTAGTTTCCTGACCAGAGATCCAACCCTTGCTCCCAGCAGTGGAAGACCAGAGCCCTAACCACTGGGCAACCAAGGAAGTCCCAGATTTTACCATTTTTATATGCATTCATTGTGCATGTGCATGTATTGGGGGCCAAATGATTCTAAGCAATCTTATCACAAGTGTGGATTCCTATAATCACTACCACAATCAAGAGAAGGAAGTAATCCACCTCTTAAAGATATTCTCTGTTCTGCCTTTCCTCACTCCTCTCCGCATCCTTTGGAAATGGTTTTTTTTTTTTTGGCTTATATTTGATGTTTCTCACTAACCTCTACAAAAGAGGATGTGTCCTCCCATTGATTCTTGTGCTATTTTGAATGCTGGAAGTAGGAGCACACAGCTAGGAAGTGAGGGACCTTCTGTGCTCCTGGCAGGAAAATCATTTAGTAACACAAAGAGGCCTCCCAAGAGACAAACTTCTTATTCCTATAATTGGCTAGTTTCCAGAAAATGTACATTGGCTCCGACTAGATAAACACTTGGCATGGTACCAAAGCTGATAGGAATTCAACAAATATTTATCAGGCAAGTACACTGTGCCAACAGGGGCAATGCATTCCATAAAACATTCCTAACAGAATGTGAAACAATGCCCCAGTTGTTCTGGAAAGCAGTTGTTTTCAGGTTAGTAAAGCTGATTGCAAATGGAAAGCAGCAGCAACAAAAAATTAGCACCACTTATTTGGTTTTCCTATTTAATGATTTTTAGTTTATATCTTCAAGCAGAAGACAAAAGCAGACTTAAGTGATGGCTAAAATTATTCACCTGAAACATCACTGCTAAAATGTCCTCTTCATTCCTGCACTCCCACAGAGCTTCTCCACATGGTCCTTCTAAGTACTGTGCAGTTCAACTTTTGAGGGGAGGGAAAGGTGCAGAGGATAAGTAATAACAACAGTTACCAAGTGGTGAGTGCACTTACCTTGGTAGGAGCCATGGCGTTAAGAGTTTGATTTACACTCTCTCATTTAATCCATAAAACAACCTGGTGAGATGTGCAGTTTTATCATCTTCATTCTACAGTTGAGAAAATGAAGAGTTAGAGAACTTAAATGCTTTGGTTAAGGCCAGTCAACTAGTGAATAGAAGACATGGGACTTGAACCCAGATCAGTAGACCACTGGTAGTGAGTCTTGGCATTCATGCCGCAGAAAAACCTGTGACACACAATCCCCAGTGATTCTGATGTACTGATTCCTTGGAGAGCATTGCTAGAATGTACTTCCTGCAAGGAATGGGGTGCAGACATAGAGAACTGATACACTTATGTGAGCGATGCTGTCACTTCATAAACAATGTTAAATGACTAGTGGATTTTGCCTATGCTTTGGATGTAAATGTTTTCTTAAGTAGTTTTGGCATTTGTTCATCTAGTTTTCAGCTCTTTGGACCACCATCACAAGCCAGAGAAAGTGTTGCAAGCTCTTCCACCAGAGAAGAATTAAATTACCCTGTAGCCATGGAGCATAATTTAGCTACTCCCTATCTTGAGGTTCATGGATTCTGGCCTAGTTCTCTAAAGCTTTTTCATTTATTTTTTTCTTGAAGAAGGAGAGAAAGCTAGAGGAGAAGACCAGAAAAGAGGGGAGAGAAGGGGGAAGGGAAAAGGAAAAGAGGAGGAGAGGAGGAGGAGAGGGACAAGAAGGAGGAGAAAAAACTAAGAGGGAGATAGGAACTCTGAATGGCAAAAAAAAAAAAAATTAAGATATATAGAAACATTTATAAACCTTGGCTCCTACCAAGGTTTCTTTTAATTGGAATGGGGTCCCCGAAGAGTTGGGCACAACTTGGAGACTAAACAATAACAATAAAATCTAAAGACGGTCCTCTGAGAAATGAGTGTGTAAACAAACATAAAAGGTAATTTGGTATACACAGGCCAACAGAAGATCAGATTTCTTTCATTCACAAAAACAAAAGGGAAAAATAGCTCAGATCACGCCTGATTTCAACACACCAAGCCAAATGACTAATAAACCGCCCACAAGGAATGAAACTATTTTGAACTCGTCATTCTGCAAATACTTATTATAATATCTAGATCTGCGTAAAATTGTGCAAGCAGAAATACACCTGAACTTTTATTGAAAGGAGGAGGAGTCGCATATCCTGAAAGGGTTGGGACCTGCCGGCAGTCCCTGGGGAACTTCCTGTTGTCACCGCACAGCGTCGGGGTTAGTTATCTAAGCTCTGAGTGTAGAGGCTAAGACTCTGGGAAGAAAATCCTTCTTGTGAATGTGACACACATGGGCTCCACTTTCCATATGCTGAGATTATACTTCCTCCTCAGTTTGATGTGCTTGGTGAGATCAGGTAAGTCATTTATCGAAAAGTTTTCTTAATTATTTTTTTTAATTTATTATTACTGTCATTTTATCATCCTAGTTCCTTCGCTAGACTTTCCAAGTGTCATACAGTTACTCTTTTTCAGGAAAGAAGATGTGGAGTAATCTTTTTCTATTTCTGAAAAGACTTTCTTTTTCCTCAGTATAAAAGAAACTATTATTCCTTTCAATTAGCCTATTCTGATGTACAAAAATGAAATATGCTGAAAAATCTAGAGTAGTATTGCTTTCTTTCATAGTTAATTTTTCTGTGCTTTTCTACTATGAACTAAGATCATTTATTTCCTGGGGATTTAAAATTTTTACTTTAATATCCATTACAGACAGTGTAGGTTTTTATAGCTTTCATGCATCAAATGCTTATTTAAATTATTTTCATTAAAAAAAACCCCACGATTTTATATGTGTAAAACTTCTTGGAATGGTGTCTGGTATATTGATAACTTAAAATTATTGTACTTACAAGCATACATATATATAAAATTATTAATCATAATGAATAAATAAAATTAACACAGTAATGTTTGCAACAAAGTAACAAAAATTAAATGAAAAAATTAAAAAAAAAGCTCAGCACTTCTCAGCTTTTTAGAAGTCTAGTACTTTTTCACATAGTTTAAGTAATGAAGATTGGTATAATTTTTCTGGAGGGAAGTATGCTATACATTAGGACCCATAAAAATGTTCATGTCCTTTGAACTAGTAAAACCATTGCTGAGATTTGTTCTAAAGAAATATCTTGTAAAAGAAAAAAAAATCTTTTATACAAAGATAATTCTATGTCATCTGTAATCTCGAAACTAGATACAACAGAAATGTTTCTACATACAGGAATGGATGAAGTACAATGTAACAACTTTTTAAAATATGTAACCTTCAAAATCTGAGGCTATGCAGAAATGTGCAACCATGTTTATAATATAACATGTCATATTATAAAAGAAGTCAAAAAAAAATTTGTAGGTAAACTAAGATTATAACTTAGTGTAAAATCATGCCAAAATCATGTATGTATGCCTATAAATAGTTTCAATGGGAAATGGAAAAATTATTTGTTAGTATTTCAGGCTTATAATAAATTTTTCTTAATTTGTGCTTTTGAAGTTGATTTAATAGTAAGTTAAAATTAAAATATTGATAATATTTGGAGAGGGAGGTGGGAAGTGGGTTCAAGATAGGAGACACATGTACACTAGTGGCTGGTTCAAGTCAATGTATGGCAAAAACCACTACAATATTGTAAAGTAATTAGCCTCCAATTAAAATAAATGAATTAAATTATTGTAAAGAGACATTAAAATAAATTAATTAAAATATCTTAATTAAATTTTAAATAAATTAAAATAAATAAATAAATTTACAAAAAAACCAAAAATAAAATATTGATAATATTTTAAATTGAGAGGTCACCATTTTAGAATTTGTGTTTATTATCACAATTTTTTTAAAAGTAAAATAGATTTAGAGATAGCTTAAGGGGAGTGGGAATTAACCTTAACACAAGAACCTGACGGTATTTTGTGGGTACTTTCTTCAAGTCTCCCATTATCTATTTCAGTTACAAAGTTGGAACTTAATTTTTTGTGACCTGCGTTTTTTAAAATATCTTTTTTAATTTTTAAAACCAAGTATAGTTGATTTACAATGAATCTACCTGCCATACAAGAGACACAGGAGTTCAGTCCCTGGGTTGGGAAGATCCCCTGGAGGAGGAGATGGCTACCCACTGCAGTCTTCTTGCCTGGAAAATCCCACGGACAGAGGAGCCTGGAGGGCCACAGTAAATGGGTTCGCACAAAGTCGAGCAGGACTAAGTGACCAAGCATGAATAAGATAAGTTATCATAAGATAGTGAGCATAGTTCCCTGTGCTATACAGAAGGTCTCTGCATGTCAGTTAACCTCAAATTCCCACTTTATCCCTCCCCCATCTGGTAACCACTGACCTGCCTCTTTGCATGCTAAGTCGCTTCAGTCATGCCTGCAACGCTATGGACTGCAGCCTGCCAGGCTCCTCTGTCCATGTGATTCTCCAGGCAAGAGTACTGGAGTGGGTTGTCATGCCCTCCTCCAGAGGATTTTACCAACCTAGGGTCCAAATCCATGTCTCTTACTTCTCCTGCATTGGCAGGCAGGTTCTTTACCACTAACACCGTGTGGAAAGGTTTTCCTTAACATTATTTCATCAGTAAGTCTTGCTTTAAGTCATTCCACAAGACCCACTGCTACCTAATGGAACCCAAGCAGATCAAGATACACATCACGATAAACTTCCATAGCTAGAAGGAAAATACTTAATTATTGCTGTAAGCTAAATCCAGTCTTCTTAGTATCTGCAAAACCGTGATCTGAGAACTTTCATGAGGGAAGATATGAAGTAATAAGCAGAAATTATCAATCGCAGATACATTTACGTATTGTTTTTCCCTTCCTTGGCTTGCAGTCCAAAGGTGAACAAGTGATTAAGATGGGATTCTGAGATCCCACGAATACGAGTCTTTCACCTTCAGAGAGCTTTATTTTGTTGCTCTAACCTTCAGGAAATCATGATAGGAATTCTGGCCGAACTCATACCAGAGTACGGAGCAACGGCTGGCAGACTCTACCAGAATCGTTTGCGGAACTTGTTGAAAATGCAGACTATCTTCAGAGATCCAGACTCAGTGGGTCTGGGGTGAGGTCCTGGAATCTGCATATTAAACAAATTCACAACGCTTTTCAGCTTGCAGGTGGTTCAAGGAACAAAGGCTGATAAATGTTATAATTTTTTTTTTTAATTTTATCCTGGACTATAGTTGATGTACAATGTTGTGTTCATAAGTAAGTTTTAAAGTCACCCTGCTATCAAAATTTTGACCTATAACAACTTGTGCAACACTAGGTAGATATTTCCTCAGAGAATACCTTTGTGCCAAATTAGAGAAAGAATTATCTCCTCAAATATTGGAAACTCCCTTCAGAATGATTTATAACTCCGTGTGTGTGTGTGTGTGTGTGTGTGTGTGTGTGTGTGCATGTGTGTGCATGTACGCCACTGTGTGATTCACCTGTCTCCAGGAGAAACAAAGATGACTAAGGGGTGGAGCATGAAGGTGCCTAGTTTTTGCACATGATTAAGAGAGATAAGAGTCATAAGAGTCGGAGAAGGCAGTGGCACCCCACTCCAGTACTCTTGCCTGGAGAATTCCATGAATGGAGGAGCCTGGTAGGCTCAGTCCATGCTAAGGGTCAGACACGACTGAGCAACTTCCCTTTCACTTTTCACTTTCCTGCATTGGAGAAGGAAATGGCAACCCACTCCAGTGTTCTTGCCTGGAGAATCCCAGGGATGGGACGGGGGAGCCTGTTGGGCTGCCGCCTATGGGATCGCACAGAGTCGGACACGACTGAAGTGACTTAGCAGCAGCAAGAGATAAGAGTAAGGAAATTTGGCATCTCGTTTGTTTTCTGGGTTATATCCTAAAGAAATTCAAGCTAGTCGTTAAAAACAGAGACATCCTTCCAATGAAGAAGGCATTCAGCCCATTTTTTTTCTTGCCTGTCTCTGCCAGTATAAAAGAGAAACAAAGATATTCCATCAATTTTGGCCCTGGCTGACTGTGAACTCATCTCAGTCTGGCTCAGGATGGATTTTTAATGCCAAATTCAGTGTTGTTCTCTGCATAAAAAATATAAACTGAGTTACTTTTCAGATTAAAAAGAAAAAATCAGTAGAATTTCATTGTAGGAACATGTCACCTTCCCCTTCCACGTCTCTCTTCAAAGTAGGAGTCCAACTCATTTTCTGATTCCTCTGAGTCAAAATTTCTGGATTAAAGTGATGTTTATTTCTGAGACCTTTGGAAGTTCCTGCAGAACAATGTTTTTAAGCAAGCTTAAGAGTGTGCTCAAGTGTGGGTTTCTGGAAAGCCCCTGGCTCCATCAGTCAACATGTGAAGTTGCTCAGTCGTGCCCGACTCTTTGTGACCCCATGGATAGTAACCTGCACCAAGCTCCTCCATCCGTGGGATTTTCAAGGCAAGAGTATTGGAGTGGGTTGCCATAACATGTGGCGGGCTGTATGTCCTGGACACTGACTTGGCATCCACTGCCCAGAAGGCAAAATATTCAACAGTGTATTCCTTCATCTACGTCTGAATCTCAGTATTTTTAGGCAGCATCGAGTCAATATACCTGTCTGTGGACCTCTGTTCTAAAGAAGTTATTCATACACATTTGCGTCATGTTTAGAGGTGGGGAAATGAGAGCTGGAGCACGCCTTGGAACCCGAAACTTGACAGGAAAGAAATGCGAGTCGGAGCCCTCCCTGTTTTACTTCCTGACTCGATATGGTGCATCAGGGTGAAATTAGGTGGAATTTCACTGCTGTCACAGAGGTTTGGAGGTTAGTGAACTGAACTTCACCAATCAAGGGTCTGAGAGAAATTGACACTGACTTTTGATAAGCTGACTCTACCATATTGAGAAGTTTAATAGGAACCTGTCTTTGTTCATTGACTCTCATAGAACCTCAGAGCCTTCTGTCCTCTTGCCCCACTCACAGTTGCTTTATTTGTGGGGTATTTCCGCCTGCAGTTCCATCATCTCCCTTCACAGACACCTCTTTGGATGTGAATGAGGAGTTTCCTCTTTCTGTAGGAGTTTTCCCCAAATCAGACACGTGGGAGATGAAATCAGTTCTTCCAAAGGCAGGTAGAAGCCAAAAGCCAGAACTGAGCATAACTCCAAGATAGCATGGGCATTTAGCATCAAGGCAGTGTATCTTGCGAATACAGAGCCAAAGGTTCCCTTGGAAGTTTATATCAGAAAGGAAGCAGGGTTGTCAGTGATCAGCCTGAGGGAATCACTTTTCTATCCAACTGAGACTCACTCAAAATAAGCCAATCTAGGGAAATAGGTTTCTCCCTGTTTTTTTGGTTGTAGCCTAAGGAAATGTAGCTGGTGGATAAAAACAAGAGATATCTTTCCAACCAAGAGGACATTTTGTGTAACTAACTCAACTTTCTGTGGTAAAACAAAATAATAATTATATTTAGTCCCTAAGGCTGAGAATAAGTGTAATTTATTTTGCACAGAAACATCTAGCTACAATCACTCCCCAGCTGCCAACAGACTGACCAAAGTCAGGGCTTTATTCAGCTTGCAGTGGTAGGAAATGGAGGTCTGTCAACCTCAGTTTCCAAGGTGAAAGAAAGCAAACTGGAAAATTAGGAGCCTGATTTGATTGTGACCGAAAAATGAAACTTCTGCCCAGTCCCTCCAAAAGACTTTTTATCTTTTTTTCCACTTTAAATAAAATAATTTTATCTATTAACTTTATTTTTGGATGTACTGGGTCTTCGTTGCTGCTTGGGTTTTTTTTTTTTTCCTCTAGTTGCAGCAAATGGAGGCTACTCTCCGCAGCAAGTGAACTTCTCATTGCAGTAGCTTCTCTTGTGGAGCACGAGGCTCCAGGAAGCATGGGCTTCAGTAGTTGCAGTTCCCAGGCTCTAGAGCACGGGCTCAGGAGCTGTGGTGCACAGGCTTAGTTGTTCTGAGGTGTGTAGCATCTTCCCAGACCAGGATTGAAACTGTGTCTCCTGCATTGGTAGG
Organism: Aepyceros melampus; assembly: GCA_006408695.1. Lineage (NCBI taxonomy): Eukaryota > Metazoa > Chordata > Mammalia > Artiodactyla > Bovidae > Aepyceros > Aepyceros melampus. The sequence goes on from SJXQ01000357.1 coordinate 534,157, forward strand.
CAGATTCTTCACCACTGAGCCGCTAGGGAAGCCCCACCTTTTTTTTTTTATTCTTTCCATGAAAGTGTGAAATTACAGAAGCAATTAAAAAAAAATCAGTTTTATTAAGATATAATTCACATACCATACAATCCACCCATTTAAAGTGTTTTCTAATAGATTCACAGATATATGCAACTGTCACCAGTCAATTTTAGAGCTCTTTTGTGACCTCAAAAGGGAACTGAATACCCTTTACTGTACCCCATATCTCCATCTCCTCCCATCCCCAAGCCCTAAGCAACCACTAATCTACTTTCTGTCTATATGCTAAGTCGCTTCAGTCGTGTCAGACTCTGTGGGACCCCATGGAGCCTACCAGGCTCCTCTGTCCATGGGATTTTCCAGGCAAGAGTACTGGAGTGGATAGATTTCCCTATTTTGGACATTTCATATGAATAGAATCATATAATATGTGGTCTTTTGTGACTGACATCTTTCACGGGTTATAGTATTTTCAAGATTCATCCTTGTTGTAGCATGTGGAACCATGTTTGTTACCTAAAAGGTATTTATTAGCCAAAAAAATCTGCTTGATATAAAGGTGAAAAAACACCTATCTGATCAACATTCTAATTACAACAGTAAAGTATGGGTATTTTCAGTTCTTTTAAAAAAATATGTTTGTTAGTTTATTTTTGTGGCTGGTCGGATCAGGTGGTGGTTGCAGCACACAGGCTGTCTAGCTGTGGCCCTCTGGCTTAGTAGTTGAGGCTCATGGGCTTAGCTGCTCTGAGGCATATGGGGTCTTAATTCCTTGCAACTGCCCCTTTATTGCAAGGTGGATTCTTAACCACTGGACCATCAGGGAAGTCCCTGTTTTCAGATATTTTAATTAAAAGAAATGTAAATTTATTGATTTTTTAAAATTAAGGTTGTCTTTGGTTAGTAAGAAAGTCCTGGAGAATTTGTTAGGTAAGTTACCTCTTGTCTTTCAAAGGATCTCTTGTCCTTTCAAATCAGCTAGTTTGAAGATCTTAGAATTTCATTTCCTTAAGGAATGCTTGGAGAAGGAAATGGCAACCCATTCCAGTGTTCTTGCCTGGAGAATCTCAGGGATGGTGGAGCCTGGTGGGCTGCCGTCTATGGAGTCGCACAGAGTTGGACACGACTAAAGTGACTTAGCAGTAGCAGTAGCAAAGGAATGCTAGAGTGCGCTAAATGGCTAAGGAATGAAGGACCAACTTTATTTATATGAGCAAGTTAATGATCTAAATAGATTATTTGTTTTACCTTGTCAGGGAGAAGAACCTTACTTGTATATTGGCTAATAAAGCTTCCCTTTTCCAAATCCTTGGTTGAATTAAGGAAACTAAAATGATGGAAGGAAGGAATTTATTTAGCACTTGTTTTTATGTCAAATCTCATAATAAGTGATTTATTTATTTAGTCTTCATAATCCTATGAGATCAATACTATTAACACAGTTTATCAATATCATTAACAATTACCAGTTTGGGGGATTTCCCTTGTGGTCAAAAGTGGCAGAAAGTGACAAAGAACTAAAGAGCCTCTTGATGAAGGTAAAAGAGGAGAGTGGAAAAAGCTGGGTTAAAAGTCAACATTCAAACAACTAAGATCATGTCATCCAGTCCTATCATTTCATAGCAAATAGATGGGGAAAATGTGGAAACGGAGTCAGATTTCATTTTCTAGGGCTCCAAAATCATGCAGATGATGACTGCAGCCATAAAGTTAAAAGACACTTACTCCTTGGAAGAATAGCTCTGTCAAATCTAGACAGTGTTTTAAAAAGCAGAGACATCATTTTGCTGACAAAGTTCTGTATAGTCAACGCTATGGTTTTTTCTGTGGTCATGTGTGGATGTAAGAGTTGGACCATTAAGAAGGCTGAGTGCAGAAGAATTAACACTTTCAAACTGTGGTGCTGGAGAAGACTTTTGACAGTCCCTTGGACAGCAAGGAGATCGAACCAGTCGATCTTAAAGGAGATCAACCCTGAATATTCATTGGCAGGACTGATGCTGAAGCTCCAATACTCTGGCCACCTGATGCAAAGAGCTGACTCATTGGAAAAGACCCTGATGCTGGGGAAAACTGAGGGCAAGAGAAGTGGGCAACAGAGGATGAGATGGTTGGATGGCATCCCTGACTCAAAGGACATAAATTTGAGATATGTTAAAACTCAGGGAGATAGTGATGGGCAGAGAAGCCTGGCATGCTGCAGTTCATGGGGTCGCGAAGAGTCGGACAAGATTTAGTGGCTGGAGAACAGCAATAACTAACATCAACTAACAATGATTAAGACCCAACACTCCCAATGTAGGCTGCCCCAGGGTTCAATCCCTGGTCAGGGAACTAGATCCCACATGCCACAACTAAGACCTGGCACAGCCAAATAAACAGAAAAATAAATAAAATAGTTACTAGTTTTTTGGCATCTACAATGTATCATGTAACACTTTAGATACTTCATAGGCATTTTCTCTCATTCTCACATCAGACCTGACAGCCAGGCTGGGATTAGAGTGTGGCAAGTAAGGCACTCACCAAGTGCAAAGTTTGGAAGGGACACCAAAATAGTAATCAAGATAAGTCAACTTATGACTTTTTAATGCAATAAAATATCCTATTTTTGTAATATTTTAATGCAACACAAGTGATACTTTAATATCTAAATATTTTACTCTATTTAATATTTAATGCAAATGATAATATGCATATCATTAAAATGTATATTATCATGCATAGATGATATTTTAATATGATATTTTTAAAAGATCAAAATCAACACAAATCTATGATGAATAGAATGTCAAACATTTTACTAAGATATATTACTGATCATTTTACTTGTTGGTATTGTACAACAGAAAAAATCATTTCTAACTGTCCTGCATTTCTGGGTCCATGACAACTTACTTTCTTGCTGCTGCTGCTGCTGCTAAGTCTCTTCAGTCGTGTCCAACTCTGTGCGACCTCATAGACGGCAGCCCACCAGGCTCCGCCGTCCCTGGGATTCTCCAGGCAAGAACATTGGAGTGGGTTGCCATTTCCTTCTCCAATGCACGAAAGTGAAAAGTGAAAGTGAAGTCGCTCAGTCGTGTCTGAATCTTAGCAACCCCATGGACTGCAGCTTATCAGGCTCCTCCGTCCATGGGATTTTCCTGGCAAGAATACTTCCTTGCTAGGTGGTTTATATTATGAGGTGACCACAGCGTATGAACAGATTAAATAATGGAGGGCTATTTTTCACTTGGTTCAAAATATGGGAGGATATTTTGATAAATATATGTATACTTATATATAAATATGTATGGATTTCCCAGGTGTGCTAGTGGTAAATAACCCGCCTGCCAATGCAGAAGACATAAGAGCTGCAGGTTGGATCTGTGGGTTGGGAAGATCCCCTGGAGAAGAGCTTGGCTACCCACTCTAGTATTCTTGCCTGGGGAATCTCCATGGACAGAGGAGCCTGGTGGGCTACAGTCCATGGGGTCACAAAGTCAGACAGGACTGAAGTAACTTAGCAAAAGTAACTTAGCTTGCACATGTAAATGCATACGTTTACATGGTGTGTTTTTTCTTTTGCCTTGGGCTCACTATGACTCTGCAAAGCACTGCCTGATAGATTGGCATTATTACGATCATTTCACACATGCAAAACTGAGGCCTGGAGAGGTTAGGTAATTAATTAAGAGAAATCACATAACTCGTAGGCAATGGCGTTGAACTTCAAACATAGGTCTGTTCCAAAACCCAGGCTCTTTCCAAAATTGTGTTGTATTTTTGTGTAAGACATTCGACCCGAGTTGGCAAGGGCTTCCCAGGTGGTGCAGTAGTCAAGAATTTGCCTGCCAGTGCAGGTGATGCTGAAGACATGGGTTTGATTCCTGGGTCAAGAAGATCCCCTGTAGTAGGAAATGGCAACCACTCCAGTATTCTTGCCTGGAAAATTTGGTTAAGATATTAGACCAAAGCTGGCAAACTTCAGTAAAGAGCCAGATAGTAAATATTTTCAGCTCTGTGGGACAGTGGTCACTGTTAAACCACTCAGTTTTGCCTTCTACCAAAAAAAAACTAAAGACAATATGCTAATGATCATGGCTGGATTTGGCCCATGGGCAGTCATATATTAGATTATAATAAAGTATCTCAGGCACATATAATTTATCTCTGAAAATGTTATAGCTAGCTTTTCCTGACATCCTAATTGAATATGTTCCTTTTAATTTAACAGAAGGAAGACAGTAAATGATAATCAGGCCTGCCCTACACAAGGGTCTGAATTCATCCCCGGAATAGGAGATGTCACCCGTCCAACTGTAATTTTCCAATTGTCAACAGGAAATGGCATTTCAAAGGGAGTGAATTTCAAAGCAGTCTGAAGAGTAAAGGCAAAGTTTCTCCCCTTTCAAGTAAACTCTAATAGAAGAGTTTAAGCTTTAGAAACCAGTTTAACATGTTCTGCTGAGCTGTTAATACTGCCTGTGAGCAAACTTGACTTTGTAGCAAAACAACAAAATAACGAGGTTTGCTTTCTGAAGGCATGTGTGTGTGTGTGTGTGTGTGTGAGAGAGAGAGAGAGAGAGAGAGAGAGAGAGAGAGAAAGAGAGTTGCTCAGTTGTAGTGAGTAGCCCTTCCCTTCTCCAGGAGATCTTCCTAACCCAGGGATCAAACCCAGGTCTCTCATATTATAGGCAGATTCTTTACAGTCTGAGCCACTAGGGAAGCCCAAAGTAAAATGTAAAGAACTATATAAAGCAATGTAACAATTTGCTATTCACATACATCTACTCCTTACATGCTCTCCAAATTGCCTGAGAATTTCAGGCCCAACAACAAGACAAGTTCTAGACTAAAAACAACACAGTGCCTGCCCTAGAGAAGCTTAAACTAATTTGTAACGTAGTCTAAAATAAGATAAATGTAATATATCCTTTTAAAAATGGTGTTAATTCTGAGAGGAAAAGGATTAATAACTTAAGCAATTTTAAACAAAGAACTTTGGGGTGGAGTGCATGACCCATTGTTTGCATATGATTTTCCAGGCTGTGTCTCCTGCAGATATATTTCTAATAATTTCAGTCACAATGCATTTCATGCTTCATTTACTTTACAAACATTATGTCATACACTATATAGTATTTATATGAATTATTCTGAATGGCTGACTAATGTGTTAATAGATTGATATCCATTTATCCAGGAAATAGTTGAAGCAGGCCCTGTTCTTGGCACTGGGAATGTAAGAATGGATAAATGGACAAATAGATTAGTTATCTTGGAACTTCTGTACTAGTTGGGGAAGTTATTTCAGAAAAGGAAAAAATGTTTCAGGTTTGTGGTATGAAAAAACAGGTAATATTTAAGGGAAAAAATGGAATGGAATTCAATACAAGAAGGAAGTAGAATATCTGTAAATCTTGGGGAAAGCATATAAAGTCAGAGCATCATTTAGGCCAATGAATTCACTTACAGATGAGAATAATATAGTGAACATGTTATCCACTAGCCACCCCACACTTTTCCAACATAGAAAAAAGAGTCAACTTTAGTTATAACTAATCAAACTGCATCCGGCAGTGTCTTGGAACAATCAAACAAAAGAAACAGGATAAAATTGTCCTATTGAAAAAATCAACAGTTTCTACCAGCCCCAGAGCCTGTGAGGGTTAGATCAAGGACAGTCCCTCATTCCTAAGGCTGGTTCTGTCCCCCATGCAAGTTTCTTGAGCCTTGGGCATGTCTGGGGATGGGTGAAGGGCCATCCAGGAGCCTGTCTTGAAAGCAACACGAGTCATTCAGGAGCGAATGGAGAAGGCCAGGCAAAGGACTCACTGTGAGCAATGATCTTGCATTTTCTAGAACTAAAACTACATAACCAGGGAAATACAGTTCTAGAAGATAAATTTTATATAAACTTCATCTTCATTATCCATGGCAGTTCCTGTTCTGTAAAGGCACTCAGGCACTGAAGTAGCAGTTACTGGACCATTGCTTGGAGGGGAAATAAAGGGTTAGGTTCTGAGGAGTCTCTGGTTACAGCATTTGTGTTGACTGATCAATCAATACATAATCTGATTTTGTATGTATTTCTGTTTAAAGACACCATATTTAATATATACCATTGACTTGCTAACATTGAACTCACGGCCAGCACTATAACTCATAGCTGAACAAAGCTTATGTAATACATTTTCTCTGTAAGGTAACATCACAGCCTTTATGAGTTTAGAAACTCCAGCCAGCAGTTGAGGACCATAGTTGGGGATTTTAAACAGAGAAATCACAAAGAAAAGGCACAAGAAGCAAAAAATGTGACAGTTAGAGGCTAGGAAAAGGACATTTGTTGCAAGAGCTAAAACAAGAAGGCAGAGCGTTGGTGTGTTTGACAACTGCTGAGAGTGTCGCTTGGAGCAACTCAGATTTTTTTTTTGCCACTCTGCATGGGTCTGTGCATGATTGTAAAAGCCCCTCAAGTATTGATTTCAGGGGTTACAAATACATTTGGGTGTTATTTTAGGTCTTTAGGTAGAGTGTTTACTACTGTGCTTTATCACTTGCAAATATTCTGCATTCTTATTTTATATGCATTAAATATTATATAATTTTTTTATTTATTAAAAATAAAATTCCTGCCCTCAAGGGCTCCCAGTCTGCTACTGAGGTGTGGGTGGCAATCACACTCCTCTTTCCTCTGGGTTTTAACCAACTGAGAAACTGACCCATGGCTAAAAGTGTCAGCTTTATTGTTGACAGCTGGATTTCAAAAAAGTGGAAGCCAAATCATTTTCTCCTTCTAATGCAAAACAGAGTCCCCTGTTGACCTTTCCCCAAGTGGCAGGGTCTACCTGTCACCAGGGAGGAAGCTAGAGGAGAGAAACCATGGAAGGGAAAGGGAAAGAGGGGGCTCTCCTTCCTAGAGAGTGGAGTGGGCATCCCCTGGATGAGGCACACCTAAACTACTGTGATGCAGAGCGGGGGTGAGAAATGTTTGATTTGGGGGTTACAAATAAATTTTGAGTAAGTGAACTCACAAACATGAAATTCATGAATAAAGAGGACTGACTGTATTTTGACAGAGGGAACCCAAAGTGTATGTTTGTGCAAGTGCATTTGTGTTTGTGTTCTTAGAAAAGGGTTAAGGAGGATATACAATACAGGAGGCAATAGGTGAGCAGTAGCTTTCTCATCTTTCTTGGTAGATTAGGAGGAGCTAGAATAGATAACACTAAATAGAACAGAAACTCTCTCTGAGTCATATACCAGTACATAGAGGCTTAAATATTTATTTTTAAACAGAAAAAGTAATCACCAGAAGAGCTAAAAGTAATTTTATAACTAATAAAAATCAGGAGGTAGACACTGGATCAGAGAGGAGAAGTACTGAGTATGCTAATGCCCTCATCATTTATATCAGAAAGTCATTAGACACTGTCTCGAGTTACTCAAGCAAGGACTGGAGCATAATAAGGAAAGACAACTGTTCTGACAAAGGTCAGCAGCCAGATGCATGGCAGAATTTAAAAATATGCTCCACAACAGTCTGAAATACAGTTTCCAGATGCTCCAAACTCCTTGCTAGGGGTTCACAGTGGAGCATAATTAAATCTGAATAAATATACCTACGTCTGGAGCACTTCTGCATATAGCCCACTGACCTACAATCCACACACTGACATCCCGTAAAATAGAAACAAAAGGATTTCATATAAAGTTATAGAGATCAATTTTTTCTTGCCAGAAAAATTAAAGCAGGCTATAAACTTCCCAGCATGAGGAAGAAAATACGATGGAAAAAAAAACAAAAGAGCGACAGGCAAAATCCACATAGCAAAGCAATGGCCTTTTCCAGAGGGCAATGCCATTATAAACATAACTAAGACATTTAAAAATACTTGAAGTCACAGCGGTTCTATCAAGTGAAAAATAAATATTTATGTGTTCTGCCCTTCTTGCCTTTCAGTAACTGTCAACTTTAAGGGCTTCTAGAAAGGATTCAGCAGGCCAAAAAGATTACCCATCCTGTAGACATTAAAGTTGGCAGTTGCTGCTGAAAAACAGCTCTGGCCCCAAACTTCAGGACGCATCTCCAAGCCTTGAAAGTAATCAGATATGTGGTTTTATGACACATTGGCCTAGTGTTGCTCATTTGGCTCAAAATGAACAAACACAGTAATTAAACAATCTCCTTCTTTGGAAAGGGCACTCTATCTTCCCCATTATGACCTCATTCATAATTAATATCCACCACATAACTCTCTTGGGCAGGTAGGTAGAGAGCGAAAGATGACATAACTTCCCCAGGCCACCTGGTGAGTCAGTCGCACAACCAGGAACAAAACCCAGTTTTACTGATGGCTAAGTCCCACAGGCTCAGCCCTACTTCGCCACTCTTCCTTTTCAATAAAATGATTAACTGGACAGTCAATTATTTACTGTTGGGCTTGCTCTATAAGCACCAGATAAGTTTCAGTCCAGATTCTCCTGGAACAAGCGAAGTACAGGAAGGGAAAAATGAAAGGGGCCAACTGATGGAGAAAATGTTTACACAGATGAATAAGTCCTGGGTGTATAATACACAGCATGGTAGTTAAAAATACTATATTGTATATTTGAAATTTATTGAGAGTGGATTTTAAATGTTCTCTTCTCACACATACACACGGTAACTAGGTGAGGTGTTGAGTGTGTTAACTAACCTTATTGTGGTAATCATTTCTTACTATATAGAATATAAAGTGATGTCATACACCTTAAACTTACTCAATGTTATTTGTCAGTTATGTCTCAAGAAAGCTGAGAAAAAAAAGAAAAAGATAGTATTTACATTGTGAGCAGGCCTCACTGCACAATCTATAGACAGTATAAAGTACAAGAAGGAGTGTGTGATTTGGGGGCTCAATTTTTAAAAATTATTCATTATTTATGTCTCCCTGGGTCTTTGTGGCTTTGCAAGAGCTTTCCTTGGTTGCTGCAAGTGGGCATTACTCTTTTTTGGGGTGCACAGGCTTTTCACTGTGGTGGCTTCTCGTTGCAGAGCACAGTCTCTAGGAGCTTGGGCTCAGTGGTTGGTCCATGGCATGTGAAATCTTCCCGGACCAGGGATCAAACCTGTGTCCAGGTGGATTCTTATCCACTTCACCACCAGGGAAGTCCCTGGGGCTCAATTTTTAACCATGTCTTTTCTAGGGTAAGAGATTTCAAAGCCTCCTTAATTTTGTGTGTGTATGGCCGTGCTGGGTACATGAGTGGCATGCAAGCTGCCTATCACTCATTACCGTCCTTAATTATGTTGCCCTCAAATTATCCCAGATCTGGTCAGTGGAAGCCCCTTCAGGTTGGTTCCTGTGTCCCTGGATGAGGACACAGGATGTTTTTAAACATTATCTCAATTTCTACCATAATGAGATGCTCTAGGCTCTTCTTTTTTAAAAAAATTCTTTCTTTCTTTCTCTTTCTTTCTTTATGGCTGTGCTGGGTCGTCACTGTTGCACGGGCTTTTCTTTAGCTGCTGTGAGAGGGGGCTACTCTGTAGTGATGCTTGGGCTTCTCATGCCAGTGGCTCCTACGTTGTGAGGCACAGGTTCTAGGGTGCATGGGTTTCAGTAGTTTCAGGCTGTAGAGCATGGGCTCAATAGTTGTGATGCCCAGGCTTAGTTGCATGTGAGATCTTCCCGGACCAGGGGGCAAACCCGTGTCTCCTGCATTGGCAGGCAGATTCTTTACTGCTTAACCACCAAGGAAGCTCTCTAAGCTCATCTTAAGCTGTCCTCTTTACATCCCCAGGCTTTCTTTTAAGGCCATTCTTCAAGTCCAGTCAGCAGGGTGAATGCTTAAAGATGATGCTTGAGCAAAGAAGGAAAGGCCTGAGAAAGGCCCCATGGTTAGCAGTTTCAGATGCATTTGAAAGGTGTAGAGCCGGACACACCATGTTCTCCACCACCGTTGCAGTTGGGAGCTGTGGACAAGGAAAGATGCTTGGACCCTACAGATTCAGTTACCAAGTCCTCTACTATGTGCTGGGCACTGTGATGGATATATGAGATTAATCATAAGCCACAATTTCAAGGAGACTGTGGTCTTATGGGATAGACATCCATATAAAGAAATATCCATAGTACATCCCTGAAAATGTCTTCATTGTGCTGTCATTGTGGCACAGAGAGGAGCTGGGGAATTCTGGGTTGAAGGACAGACAGTAATTAAGGCTGGGAGAGTTGGAGAAGGCTTCACTAAGGTAACTTTTGGGTTATACCTTAAAAGAGGGTGGGATTTCAAAAAATGATTTTCTGAGTGAAAAAGAAGACACTACTTATGAACTCTAAATCAGATATGATGTTTAAACTTCATTCAACTAGATCCAGCCTCTTGCTAGGTTCTATAAGACACATGGAAAGAACTCCAGTGAGTGTAGGACAGAACTCTTCTTTGATGTCTGTCTAAGGAAAGAACTATCATGATACCATCTAATTTTTATTTTCAGACACAGATGAAACCTGTCCTTCATTTACCAAACTGAGTTTTCACAGTGCAGTGGTTGGAACGGGACTAAATGTGAAGCTGATGCTCTACACAAGGAGAAACCCAACCTGCGCACAAGTCATCAACTCCACAGTTTTGGGGAACTTGAACGTGACTAAGAAAACCACCTTTGTGGTCCATGGATTCAGGCCGACCGGCTCTCCTCCAGTATGGATAGAGGACTTAGTAGAGGGTTTGCTCTCTGTAGAAGACATGAATGTGGTTATTGTTGATTGGAATCGAGGAGCTACAACTGTAATGTACAACCACGCTTCTAGTAAGACCAAAAAAGTGGCAACAGTCTTGAAGGAATTTATCGACCTAATGTTGGTAAGGAGGAATTCTCTTAGATGGTTCAGAGCCAAATTGAAATTGGCTCTTATCTGGATATTTAAAGCCAAGAGATATCTACAGTGATCAGGAGGACTATTTTTGCAGTGTTTTGCAAGTGTTATTTGAATAAGCCCCCAGGAGGGTGAAGGGAAAGCCCAAAGGGAAGTTCCGCAGGTATGGTTGTGTAGGTTGTGCACTGCACAGGGAATCCATCTAAGAGAGCACCATTGTCTCTGTAGACACTGCAGGTTTATATATCTACTATAATAATTTTCTAGTGAATGACAGCAAGGTGTCCTGGGGAAGGGACATCTTTTTCTAACTCATATAAAGTTACCTAGTGGGTAGGAGAGGTTTCCTGGCTTCAGTGCTCAGAGTTTCCTCAACTTCCATAGCTCTTCCTTTTCTTAGACATGTCAAAAGTTTAGAGATCAGATTATCCAAAACCAAAACTGATATACCCAATCTGATAAAAAGTGATTTGACATCAGGACTATTTCAGAGAGCCACACTTGGTGGCCACTGTGGCCAGGGGTGACATAAATTTTACATGAGCTCCTCAGCTAAGCCACAGCCCTTGGGAAAGGGAATATTAAAATGACTCATGACCAGCTATCCCAGGACTATGAACAGTATGCCCTGCCCCTTTCTTTCCTTCCTTCCCTCTCCATAGTAATTCATTAACCAAGCCAGCATGAAGATAAAGCAGTTCATTAAAATATTTGGTTGCCTTCTCCTCAGTGGGGAAGGCTTTAAGATGTCTCAGCTTGGTTCCTAGCAGAAGCACGAATGGAAACATCATGGCATAAAAATTAAGGCACAGATTTGTATTTGGACAGACCAGTTTGAATTCTGCCCTGCTCCCTCCCAGCAGCTGTCTGACCTTGGGAAGATGACTTCAGCCCAGTCAGTTAGTTTCCTCATCTGTATAATCAAAAGAATAGCATCTAGTTTGTGGGGGTGTTGTGACATTTTAATAAGATAATGGACATAAGGTGTTTAGAAATGTTTCTCCAAAGTCAACCGTTAGGAAATTTCTCCAGGTATTGTCAACTCCTTGGTCCCTCAAATTTTTAACAATGGACCTCTTGAAATTCCAGGCAGAAGGAGCTTCTCTGGATGACATTTACATGATTGGAGTAAGTCTAGGAGCCCACATAGCTGGGTTTGTTGGAAAGATGTACGATGGCCAGCTGGGGAGAATTACAGGTAAGAATTACAGGTAAGTCTTCCTGTGAATGGGCTCAGGATAACCAGCCTGTGGACTGTGTTTCCTGGGGGAGCATGATACAGGCAATCCAAGTCCTTGTGTTCCAAGTCGGCTCTTCTAATTACTTAACCGCTCTGAGCAAATGTCCTCTTGTGCAAAGGGAAGACCATAGTAGTAACTGACTTCAGCAGTATTAAATTTATTATTTAATAAAATATGTGCAAACACTTTACAAATTGTGTATGCTATGGAAAAGTTTGGTAGTGACTTTATTTCTCTATGGCTACAGAAACAGCTATGTCCCATGATGGGGATTTTGCCCCAAGCAGATGGCCTTCCTTTCATTTAATCCAAGATTGTTTGAACTACATATCTAATATAGCCCCAGGCATAGCTGGAGCGTTCAGTTCAGTTCAGTTCAGTCACTCAGTCGTGTCCATGAATCACAGCACACCAGGCCTCCCTGTCCATCACCAACTCCAGAGTTCACTCAGACTCACGCCCATCAAGTCAGTGATGCCATCCAGCCATCTCATCCTCGGTCATCCCCTTCTCCTCCTGCCCCCAATCCCTCCCAGCATCAGGGTCTTTTCCAATGAGTCAACTCTTCGCATAAGGTGCCCAAAGTACTGGAGCTTCAGTTTTAGCATCATTCCTTCCAAAGAAATCCCAGGGTTGATCTCCTTCAGAATGGACTGGTTGGATCTCCTTGCACTCCAAGGGACTCTCAAGAGTCTTCTCCAACATCACAGTTCAAAAGCATCAATTCTTCTGCACTCAGCCTTCTTCACAGTCCAACTCTCACATCCATACATGACCACAGGAAAAACCATAGCCTTGACTAGATGGACCTTAGTCGGCAAAGTAATGTCTCTGCTTTTGAATATGCATCTAGGTTGGTCATAACTTTTCTTCCAAAGAGTAAGCATCTTTTAATTTCATGGCTGCAGTCACCATCTGCAGTGATTTTGGAGCCCAGAAAAAAAAGCTGGAGCCTTAGGGTAGGAAAATGAGATGGGAATTATGTTGTCTGGAGCTAACTCTGTAACTATCAGCTTTCAGACCAAGACTGAATAAAAACCCTCAGAAACACAGCAGGTGAAACTCCAAAGAAAGATCCCCTTGCTGGGTTCATTTGCCTAGTGCTCAGTAACTTTCCACAGGGACAGATGAAGGGCTGAGGGAGGCTTTCTCTTTCAGAGAGGCAAGGCTTCTGGCCATCCATATCTTTTCCAGAATTGATCCTTACCCTGAGATAGCCATTCCCAGTCTAGGCAATCTGGAAGGCAGAAGTGAATGGAAGGAGGGAGGGAAGAGGTAAATGATTCAAACCAGCTACAATTGAGAGGTAACCCTTTAGAGCCACAGGACTGAATGTGGAACTTAACCTGACATGTGGCCCTGGGCTAGTCTTCTGGCCCCACACCCCCGCCCCTGCTGTTTCTCTTTCTCATAAACACAGATACTCCACATTGGCTGGGTGTCTTCTAACCCTGGTACTTGAGGTCATATTTTTTCCTGGGCTATTTTTTTTTCTCACTTTCACCCCAAATACCAAGGTTGCTCTCATCTTATTCACTTGCTTTCCTGTGGAAGCAAAATGTTTTTTTCAGTTTTTAAAAAAGTATTTATTTATGTGGCTGTGCTGGGTCTTAGTTGCGGCACAGGGAATCTTGGATCTTTGTTGCAGCGTTCAGGATCTTTAGCTGCAACATGCAAACTCTTAGCTGTGGCAATGTGGAATGGAACCTGGGATCCCTGCATTGGAAGCGCGGAATCTTAGTCACTGAAACATCAGGGAAGTTCCTCTTTTTCAATTTTTAAAATTATTACTATAATGTTTTAGAAAGCAACACATGTTTACTTTTTAAAAATTCATTTTCCCTTATGGGTACAAAGGACAAATAGCTCAAATTTGCTTGTTTTCTTTATCTGTTGGGAGCTTCTCCTCTGGGAGCTGGGACTTTTCCCAGTGGTGTGTTTAGAAGCTGATCAGCTCTCCACACAACACAC
>SJXQ01000357.1:548394-593959 GCA_006408695.1 Aepyceros melampus
TAAGCCAACTTTTTCACTCTCCTTTTTCACTTTCATCAAGAGGCTTTTTAGTTCCTCTTCACTTTCTGCCATAACAGTGGTGTCATCTGCATATCTGAGGTTATTGATATTTCTCCCAGCAACCTTGATTCCAGCTTGTGCTTCTTCCAACCCAGCATTTCTCATGATGTACTCTGCATAGAAGTTAAATAAGCTGGGTGACAGTATACAGCCTTGACGTGCTCCTTTACCTATTTGGAACCAGTTTGTTGTTTCATGTCCAGTTCTAACTGTTGCTTCCTGACCTGCATATAGGTTTCTCAAGAGGCAAGTCAGGTGGTCTGATATTCCCATCTCTTTCAGAATTTTCCACAGTTTATTGTGATCCACACAGTCAAAGGCTTTGACATAGTCAATAAAGCAGAATTAGATGTTTTTCTGGAACTCTCTTGCTTTTTTGATGTTCCCAGCAGAGGTCGGCAATTTGATCTCTGGTTCCTCTGCCTTTTCTAAAACCAGCTTGAACATCTGGAAGTTCATGGTTCACATATTGCTGAAGCCTGGCTTGGAGAATTTTGAGCATTACTTTACTAGTGTGTGAGATGAGTGCAATTGTGTGGTAGTTTGAGCATTCTTTGGCATTGCCTTTCTTCGGGATTGGAATGAAAACTGACCTCTTCCAGTCCTGTTGCCACTGCTGAGTTTTCCAAATTTGCTGGCATGTTGAGTGCAGCACTTTCCCAGCATCATCTTTCAGGATTTGAAATGGCTCAACTGGAGTTCCATCACCTCCACTAGCTTTGTTCGTAGTGACGCTTTCTAAGGCCCACTTGACTTCACATTCCAGGATGTCTGGCTCTAGGTGAGTGATCACACCATCGTGATTATCTGGGTTGTGAAGCTCTTTTCTGTACAGTTGTTCTGTGTATTCTTTCCACCTTTTCTTAATGTCTTCTGCTTCTGTTAGATCCATACCATTTCTGTCCTTTATTGAGCCCATCTTTGCATGAAATCTTCCCTTGTTTTCTCTAATTTTCTTGAAGAGATCTCTAGTCTTTCCTATTCTTTTGTTTTCCTCTATTTCTTTGCATCACTGAGGAAGGCTTTCTTATCTCTCCTTGCTCTTCTTTGGAACTCTGGATTCAGATGCTTATATCTTTCCTTTTCTCCTTTGCTTTTCACCTCTCTTCTCTTCACAGCTATTTGTAAGGCCTCCCCAGACAGCCATTTTGCTTTTGTGCATTTCTTTTTCATGAGGATGGTCCTGACCCCTGTTTCCTATACAATGTCATGAACCTCTCTCCATAGTTCATCAGGCACTCTATCAGATATAGTCCCTTAAATCTACCTCTCATCATTTTTATTTGAATTTTTTTTTAATGTTCCTGACTGACAAATAACTACACTATTTTCAATCACATCCTTTTAATATCCTTGTTCTCATTGTGGCTGGAATAATCTTCCAAATGCCACCATCTCTCCCCTGATTTCTTAGCCACATACCTTCAAGAAAATGTTCAGACCCCTTTATATGGCATACAGAATCTGTATTTTATTTGGTCTCCATCATCATCATTTGCTATTCCCTATCCCTATGTTTTTCAATCTACTCTGAATAATTCCAACTGTAGAAATTCTGTTTTAATCTCATTAGGAAATGTATGAGCCCCTATTCTTCAGCCCCATATCTTTAACTTATTTCTCAAAACTCAACCCTCAACTTCTGACTTATCTCATCAGTAGGTTTCCAGAAAAAAAATGCAGGATTCCCCATGAAATTTGTACTTTAGATAAATAATATTTCAGTACAATATATGTCATGTAATATTTGCAACATTCTTATGCTAAAATTCATTCATTCTGTATCTTGTTTGTTAAATCTGGCAAGCTGTTTCCACAAGGAAGTCTTTTCCTAGAGTTCATCTAGATTGATTGCCATGTTCATGTATTAAAAGCACATCTACCCCATCGCATATCTGTTTGTGTTGAATGTATTTAAATGCCTTTAAATGCCAATAAACTGAATAAAAGAAGTACCTAAAATAGTGAAATTTCTGTATTTCTATTTTAAAATATTCTAAATGAAAAGGTAAACTGCATCTGACAAAGCCAGATTGAATCATAAATGTAACTTTACTGTTCTATATTGATACCTATTTCCTTACTATATATATTTTAATCCATTTGACATTGCCTAGCCTTTATTGTTTTTTCTTATAAGAGCAGTGAAAAACTATATAACAAAAATAAAGGATTATTTCTTTTTTAGAAGTTTTTTTTCAAGGTTTGTAAAGAGATTATAAATGATTTTTCTGGAGTCTATTTTCATATCTATGGGACACAAATACAAATGTCAAAAATATAATCAATTTATGTATACTTAATGTGCTTTTATTAATGCAACTAATGATGCTTTGTTGATGTGAAGAAAATATTATGGATAAATAAGATTAAATGAAAAACATCAGTTTGTGAATGCCTGTAAACATACGAAAATCTGGTTTGAGAAAATATTTATAGGTGACAGTTCTAAGCAAGTACAGTTGGATATTTTGCCACCAAATACTGTTTGATTAATTGGGGTGGTTGTAGTCTTAGAGTAACTACAAAATAATTCATAGTGGAAAACTTTTAAAAATTGATAGCATAGGATGCAAATAAAATTCTTATATCAACTGAAGATTGACTCTAGGCTTAAACCATTGTAATAATATATCATTGATAGAATATATATATATTTCTGTTTTACTTCTATTTTTTCCCCTGTAGTTAACTGGTTAAAATTTATCCAAACTCATATTTTTATAATATATTTTACATATTTTAATACATATATTACTGTGTGTATATGTATATGCACTTACATGAAGAGCTTAAAGCTAATGGTTTAAGGCTGATTCTTAGCATATTTTAGAAATGAGGAAAAATGGAAACAGTGACAAATTTTATTTTCGTGGACTCCAAAATCACTGTGGACAGTGACTGCACCCATGAAATTAAAAGATGCTTGCCCCTTGGAAGAAAAGCAGTGAAAAACCTAGGCACATATTAAAAAGCAGAGACATCACTTAGTTGACAAAGGTCCACAGAGTCAAAGCTATGGTTTTTCCAGCAGTCATGTATAGATGTGAGAGTTGGACCATAAAGAAGGCTGAACACCAAAAATTGATGCTTTCAAGTTGTGGTACTGGAGAAGACTCTATGAGTCCCTTTGACTGCAAAAAGATCAAGCCAGACAATTTTAAAGGAAATAAATTCTGAATATTCATTGGAAGGACTGATGCTGAAAGTGAGCTCCAGTACTTTGACCACTTGATGCAAAGGTGGACTCATTGGAAAAGACTGATTCTGGGGGAGATTGAGGACAGGAAGAGAAGGGAGTGACAGAGAATGAAATGGTTGGATGGCATCTTCATCACAATGGACATGAATCTGGGCAAACTCCAGGAGATAGTGAAGCACAGGAAGCATGGTGTGCTGCAGTCCACGGGGTTGCAAAGAGTCAGACAAGACTTAGTGACTGAACAACAACAGCATGTTTTGTATCAGCTTAGAATTAAACATAGATACCTCGAGTTAACTTTCAAACAATAAATTATATTTACATCATTGTTAAAGTAATTCGGTCATGTCTGACTTTTTGCGACCTCATAGGCTATACAGTCCATGGAATTTTCTAGGCCAGAATACTGGAGTGGGTAGCCTTTCCCTTCTCTAGGGGATCTTCCCAACCCAGGGATCAAACCCAGATTTCCTGCATTGCAGGCGGATTCCTTACCAGCTGAACCACAATGGAAGCCCATTCAAAAGGAAAAATTCTATAAGAATTAATTCTAATATGTATTGATCATGTTTTATATTTTGTATTTAGCAGTTTCCCTGAATTCTGTGACACCAAATGTATTTCCATTGCTTTTTCTAGGATTTTCTCAGAAAAACATAATCTTGGTATAATAGAATTTTAGGTAAATTACAATAAGGTTAGCTGTATTTTTAAGTGCACCGCCTGATGACTTTTCATAAATGGAGTAATCCACACCCCAATCAAAATGTTGAACACATCAATTACTCTCAAAGTTTTCCTCATGTCCCTTGCCAATTCATTTCTGCCTCATTGAAGACAACTGCTGTTCTGGTTTCTATTATCAAACTCTGTCTCTTCGAAAATACAGATGAATGGAGCACTATAACATTTACTATTTTATGCCTGCCTGCCTTTCATTTAGCAATGTTGCAGCAATTCACTCTTGTATCATGTGTTAATAATTTGTTCATTTTATTTATGAAGATATTCCATTGACTAAATATACGACAATTTGTTTATCCATTCTTCTGATAATGAACATTAGGTCATTTCTAGTTTGTTGCTGTTATGGAAGCAGCAACATTTATACACATACCTTTTTGTATACATATATTTTCATGTATATCAAATCAAAACCTAACAGTGGAATTGTATCATGGAGAAAAATGTTACCTTAATTTTACAATGTTAATTAACCATTATTTATTTCTACAGTAACATATGAGTTTTATTTGCTTCCCACTCTTGCCAATATTTTGTATTGTCAGTGCCTTTTTAAACACTTGACATTGCAAGGAGTGTATATAACTGTATCTTCCTGAGGTTTTAAGTATCATCTCCCTAAAGAGTATAATGTTGAAAAAATTTCATATGCATACTGTAAAGTGTATATTCAAATCATTTATCTATAGTTTATTTTTTCATATTTTATAATTTAGTTATATTATTTCTTTATATTTTCTGAATAAAAGGATTGATTTGCCAGAGATACATGTTACAAACAACTTTTCAAAGTGTTGCTTTATAAATCACTATTAAAAGTTTATCTTGAAAAGTTTCAAATTTTTATGAAAATCATTATGCATTTTTTTTTAAGAATGATGATTTTTGTTCAGTCCAAGATATCTTTGCAACCTACACAAAGATCATGATACATTTTTAAGCTTTCTACAAGGACTTATGGAGTTTAATTTTTAACTTTGTGGCTACAATCTATCTGTAATTAACTTTTGTGTT
The DNA here is from genome assembly GCA_006408695.1 of Aepyceros melampus. NCBI lineage: Eukaryota > Metazoa > Chordata > Mammalia > Artiodactyla > Bovidae > Aepyceros > Aepyceros melampus. The sequence goes on from SJXQ01000357.1 coordinate 553,415, forward strand.
TAAAATGAGACAGTGGTTGATATATACACACATTTAATTTTTTTTTTCCATTTGCTCATCCAGTGATTTAATCTCCTTTGGTTGAAAATATTTTCCTTTTATACATTGTATTGCTTTGTATCTTTATTGAAAATCAATTGACATACCTTTGGCTTTAGACTCTACTGTTCTATCACTGTTTTTCTCTTTTCATATCAATGTCACATTGTCTTGATTACTACATTTTTATAGTAATTCTTAAAATCAGGAATTGTAAGTCCTAAAATTATTTGGAAATAATTTTGGGTATACTAGGTCCTTTGCATTTACAAATAGATTTTAGAATTTACTTGTCTTTTTAAACAAATTGCCTGTTGGGGTTGGATTAGTATTGCATTAAATATAGATATCAATATGGAAAGAATTATCATTTTTAGTAACATTTTGATGTTAAATCAAACTATTAAGATGAAGACAAACACTGTATATGTGGAATCCAAAAAAAGTTTAAATATAACTATGCATGAATATATAAAGTATATTTACATATGTATATATAACACAAATATAAAATATATAAAGCAAACCATTATACCAAAACAGAAACTGAATACACATACAGAGAACAAACTAGTGATTACCAGAGGAGGGAAGGGTGAGGGGAGGAGCAAAATAAGTGTAGGGAGTTAAGAGGTAAAAGCTACTAAGTATAAAATAAGCAAATTACAAAGATATAACATACAACACATGAACTCCTAAGTCACTTCAGTCGTGTCCGACTCTGTGCGACTCCATAGACGGCAGCCCACCAGACTCCCCCATCCCTGGGATTTTCCCAGGCAAGAACACTGGAGTGGGTTGCCATCTCCTTCTCCAATGCATGAAAGTGAAAAGTGAAAGTGAAGTCACTCAGTCGTATTGACTCTTAGCGACCCCATGGACTGCAGCCTACCAGGCTCCTCGTCCATAGGATTTTCCAGGCAAGAGTACTGGAGTGGGGTGCCATTGCCTTCTCCAGCAACACATGAAATATAGTCATTATTTTATAACTTTGTATGGAGTGTAATTTATGCAAATATTAAATTACTCTGCTATACATGTGATAGTTAAGAGGTAAAAGCTACTAAGTATAAAATAAGCAAATTACAAAGATATAACATACAACACATGAACTCCTAAGTCACTTCAGTCGTGTCCGACTCTGTGCGACTCCATAGACGGCAGCCCACCAGACTCCCCCATCCCTGGGATTTTCCCAGGCAAGAACACTGGAGTGGGTTGCCATCTCCTTCTCCAATGCATGAAAGTGAAAAGTGAAAGTGAAGTCACTCAGTCGTATCTGACTCTTAGCGACCCCATGGACTGCAGCCTACCAGGCTCCTCGTCCATAGGATTTTCCAGGCAAGAGTACTGGAGTGGGGTGCCATTGCCTTCTCCAGCAACACATGAAATATAGTCATTATTTTATAACTTTGTATGGAGTGTAATTTATGCAAATATTAAATTACTCTGCTATACATGTGAAACTAATATAATATTTATAAATTAACTATACTTAATTAGAATGAAGGAAAGTTAACTTGAAAGTATATTTTTGACATAGCACTGAATTGATAGTATAGATTCATCATAAGTCTCATTCAGATATTTTCTGATATCTTTTAATAAAATTATTACACTCCCCTCAAAATTGTATATTTCAAATAGAGACAGATGATTTGCAATACACATTATATTCATTACAATATCTGGATGTCTAATTTTTCATAGAAGATAATAGCCAAGAGAGGCTATAGGAAAAACTGCTATGCTCTTCTGCCCTGAACTCCTACTCTGTGTGGGGCATAGCAGGGAATTTGAAGAAAAAAAAAAAGGAAAACAAACAGACAATACAAGAACATGAAGTTATTTGTACTCCTGACATTTCTGTTGCATTTTCTGAGCTGAGTTTGAAATATTAAGATGATGTCCATGTAAATGTCTGAAAAATACTCTCATGAGAATCAAACATACAGAGAAATAAGAGGGATAAAATGCATAGCCTTTTAAAAATGGAATATTAATATTTATGGGGTGAATTATCTCTTGAAGGTGATTATTTACCATCATGTTTACTTGATATCTTTGTTAAAAAGATGTGTTATTTTTTCTTAAATCTTTCAGTACAACAGTGGTTATAATTCTTACTCCAGTGGCAAAAATAAATATTTTTGTGTTAACCATACAACAAAATATCACTTTTTAAATATTGCAATTAAAGCTCTTTCAATTTTCGTTTGGTAATGCAATTTGAAGCTTTCTTTATGAAATAGAAATGTTAGAACTATTTGTACATCACTAGAAAGCTTTGTGTTATCTGATGGAAGCATTTGTGTTATGTAATTAAACTGAAGTGTCAATATCATTTAATTGCATTCACTCTTCTCACATGGTGAACTTTAGCATTGATCTAGCAAGAACCTCCTGAACTAGTTTTATAACCAGAAGCAAATTAACTTTAATTATATTGTCCAGGTCTCTTATAATTTTAATTTCCTTGATATATCAAGTTTATATATAACATTTAGATGCCACTGAGGGAAAATTCTTCCAAAGGAAAGTATCATTTCTTATTTTTAATATTGAATATTCCTATTCTTACAATATCAAAGCTTCAAAAATGTCATTAGCACTCCCTCTCCATTTCCCTTTATTTTATCACAGGCTATTCCCATATAGGCTGACAATATCCAGTTACTCTGAGAATGTAATTGGTCTTTAGAGTATGCTCTGCCTGATAACCAAGTAGCTCAGCTATGCCAAGGAATTAATGCACCAGGGGCAATACTAAAAATGTGTAATGGATAGTGGGTAAATACCCGCAATAGCCTCACCCTTCACTGTAATTCCAGATATGTTCTACAAGGTTTCTCAGAAGATATCTAGTAGGATTAAATGCCAGTTGGCTCATACATATACACTTCCTTGACTTTCCCCCTTTCCTGCTTTGCCAATTCCTTCAAAATTTCTTCTGGTATCACCTTCCAAAACAATCTACTTATAACCAATACTTTCTCAAGACCTACATTTGGAGAATCCAAAATGAATCCACTAGTTTTGAAACATTTTTGGTTGATTTTAGCCATTCAAAGGCAAAATTAAATGAATGTTTATCTAATATGTAATATAGTCTTACTAATTACAAAACCATACAACACGATCTTTTAGTCAAGTTTCTCTAGAGAAAAAGACTAGAAAGATGTATACTGGAATGTATTTACTTTGGGGAATTGACTATTGCAACTTTGAAGGTTATGAAATCCCATGATTTGCTGTCTGCAAAGTAGAGACACCCAAAAGACAATAGTGTAATTCACAGTGAATTAGAAAGTCTGAGGACCACGGTAGCCAAATATGTAGATTCCAAACTAAATTTGAGTGCCTGAGAACAGGAACACTGAGTGTAGGAAGAGGCTGATGGACTAGTTCAAACACCAAACAGAAAGAGGTGATTTCTTTCTTCTATCTTTACAGGTTGTCAAGAGGTGGGATAAGGCACATCAGCACTAAGGAGGACAACTGCTTTACTGAGTAAACAAATTCCGATACAACTTTTATCCAGAAACATGCTACAGACACACACTCAAAATGTTTAACCAAGTATCTAGGCATCCCCTGATTTAGTCAAAGTGGGAACACTTTGCAATCCCTTCCATGAGGCAAGCGCAGTGTAGTCACTAAGTCCTATCCAACTCTTTCAAGACCTCATGAACTGTAGCCTGCCAGGTTCCTCTGTCCATAAGATTTCCCAGGCAAGAATACTGGAGTGTGTTTTCATTTCTTTTTCCGGGGCATCTTTCTGACCCAAGGATCAAACCCATGTTTCAAAAATTGGCGAGCAGATTATTTACCGAGCAACCAGGGAAGCCAGAGGCAAGCATTGTCCTGATGTCAAAGCCCAGTAAAGAAGATATAAGGAAACTTCAGACCAATATATTTTAAGACTATGGTTGCAAAAATCCTCAACAAAATACTGTAAATTGAATACAAGAGCCTATTAAAAGTATTCTTCACCAAAACCAAATTGGAATTTATTCTAGAAATACAAAGATGTGATTATGAAAATCAATCAATATAATACACCATATTAATAAGAATTTTCTTTTTTCATTAAGAAAAATCATGATTATATCAACAGACATAGAAAAAAACTTTGACAGAATTCACAATATTTCATGCTAAAAAGAAAAAAAAGTAACACTCAATAAAGATAGATAAAGCTTTTTTCCTAATTTCTGGAACAAGACAAGAAATTCTATTCTTACTTATTCTATTCAGTACTGTACTGGAAGTTCCAGCCTCTTCTATTTGGCTGGAAAAGGCAATAAAGGCACTCAAATTGGACAAAAAGAGAAAAAATTATTCCTGTTCACATATATCTATATCTTGGATATAGCCATAGATCTCCTAACAATTCACAAAAAAGTTAGAGGTGTTAGAGATAAAAGTTATTTCAGAAAAGTTGCTAAATGGAAGACCAAAATGCAACAATTAGTTTCATTTCTGTAATTTGCAATGAGCAACTGAAAGGTGAAACTAAGAAAATGATTCCTTTACAATAGTTTCAAAAAGAAGAAAAACTTTGGAAGAAATTATAGTAGAAAGTATGAGACTTACAATTAAAAATATAAAACACATGCAATGAAAATATAAAAATATAAGACTTGCAATGAAAAATACGCTGAACTAAATAAAAATAACCTAAATAAATAGCATATACTGCATGTTCATCTATTGGAAGGCAATATCACTAAAAAAATCATGTCTTATCAGGTTAATTTATAAGGTTAATGTAATACTTTCAAAACATTAGTTTCCTCTTTTGAAGAAATAAAAACTATTATCCTAAAATATGTATGGAATTGCAAGCAATCCAGAAAAGTTAAAAAAAAAAAATCTTGAAATAGATGAACAAAGTTAGGGAACTCAGACTTCCCAATGGCAAACTTATTTCAAAATTATAATAATCAGAACAGTGTGGTATTGGCATACGAACATACAGGCATTTAGATTAATGAAATAGAACTAAGAGTCCAAAATTAAACCCATACCGCTATGGTCAATTGATTTTTAGCAAGAATTCCAAGACATTCAATGAGGTAAAGAACAGTCTTTGGCAAACGCTTCTCAGACAATCGAAAATGCATAATAAAGAAATGAATCTGGACACTTACCTCATATCTTATATAGAAATTAAATCAAAATAGATGAAAAGATGTAAATGTTAACAATTTAAACTACAAAACTCATAGAGAAAAACATACTATGTAAGTTTTGTCACCTTGGATTAGACAATGTTTGTTTAATGTAACACAGGCACACACAAATCAACAAAAATAGATAAATTGTACTTCATCAAAATGGAAACTTTTTGCCTTAAAACATACTATGAGCAAACTGAAACACACACACACACACACACACACCAAAAAAAATAATGAAAAAAAAGAGAGAAATTCCAAATCATATATTTGATACAGGTTTACTGTATATTTATCCAGAATATATCATGACCTCTCATAACTCACCAACAATAAACAACTGCAGAATTTAAACTAGGCAAATGCTTTAGCTATCTTTCCACAAGATTTACAAACAAAAAATAAACACAGTAAATGATAATTAACATCATAGTCATTAAGAAATGGAAATTTAATAGTACTTCATGGTCATCAGGATAGTAGGAAGAGAATAAGAAAAAAAACAACAGGATAAGAAAGAAGAGGAAGAAAGGATAAGGAAATGGAAGAGGAAGAAGAAGAAATAGTATAAAGGGGATGAGGAAAAATAATAAATGTAGGCAAGGGTGTGGAGAAGTTGGAATCATCATAAATTGCTTCCTCATAAATCCTCATAAATTGGAATCCTCATAAACTGCATTGTAACAGAGTGCCTTACTGTGGAACCAATATGACTGTCCCTTAAAATTCACATATAGAATTACTATAATGCAGAAATCCTATTCTTAGGACATACCAAATATTCATAACAGCATTATTCATACTAATCCCAAAGTGAAAACCACCAACAATCTATCAAATGAATGAGTTGGATGTGGTCCAAGATGGTGGCAAAGGAAGATCTTGTACTCACATTCTTCCATTCCGTTCCATTCAGTCGCTCAGTCACGTCTGACTCTTTGCGACCCCGTGAATCGCAGCACGCTAGGCCTCCCTTTGGCTGCAGTCACCATCTGCAGTGATTTTGGAGCCCCCCAAAATAAAGTCTGACACTGTTTCTACTGTTTCCCCATCTATTTCCCATGAAGTGATGGGACCAGACGCCATGATCTTTGTTTTCTGAATGTTGAGCTTTAAGCCAACTTTTTCACTCTCCTCTTTCACTTTCAACAAGAGGCTTTTTAGCTCCTCTTCACTCTCTGCCATAAGGGTGGTGTCATCTGCATATCTGAGGTTATTGATATTTCTCCCAGCAATCTTGATTCCAGCTTATGTTTCTTCCAGCCCAGCGTTTCTCATGATGTACTCTGCATATAAGTTAAATAAACAGGGTGACAATATACAGCCTTGATGTACTCCTTTTCCTATTTGGAACCAGTCTGTTGTTACATGTCCAGTTCTAACTGTTGCTTCCTGGCCTGCATACAGATGTCTCAAGAGGCAGGTTAGGTGCTCTGGTATTCCCATCTCTTTCAGAATTTTCCACAGTTTATTGTGATCCACACAGTCAAAGGCTTTGGCATAGTCAATAAAGCAGAAATAGATGTTTTTCTGGAACTCTCTTTCTTTTTCCATGATCCAGCGAATGTTGGCAATTTGATCTCTGGTTCCTCTGCCTTTTTTAAAACCATTCTTCCCTGGATATGCCAAATTTACAGGTATACAAGGAAAAATTACTGCAGAAAAAGAACTGAAAATTAGCTGAACAGGTTCTAAACAAAAAGGTGTGAAAAGGCCACATAGAGATGGGTATGAGAGGCAACATGTGTTCTTACCAGAAACTTCATCCTCAGCATGATGACCACAATAATGAGAAAACTCAAGGGTCCAGAGCTATTCCCTGGGGAGCAAGGGGTTTTTGCTCCACACCAAACATTTCAATACTTGGGTGCACTGGAGAGATGAGGGCCCCAAATCATCCAGTTTTGTAAACCAAAAGGGCTTATAACTAGGAGACATGGTCAGGGGCTATGGGGATAGGGGATACTCATTTGGAGGGGATCATGCACAATATCACTTGTCCTGGGACCCAGGGCAAATGTCACAGTTCGAGAAATGCTTGGAATAAATGTGTATGAGATTAATTTGTTAATCCTAAAGCACCTACCAGAAGGGCAGGGTGGAATTTCTTTGAGGTTAGAGGCTAGAGCTATTCCCTGGGGAGCAAGGGGTTTTTGCTCCACACCAAACATTTCAATACTTGGGTGCACTGGAGAGATGAGGGCCCCAAATCATCCAGTTTTGTAAACCAAAAGGGCTTATAACTAGGAGACATGGTCAGGGGCTATGGGGACAGGGGATACTCATTTGGAGGGGATCATGCACAATATCACTTGTCCTGGGACCCAGGGCAAATGTCACAGTTCGAGAAATGCTTGGAATAAATGTGTATGAGATTAATTTGTTAATCCTAAAGCACCTACCAGAAGGGCAGGGTGGAATTTCTTTGAGGTTAGAGGCCGTGGAAAGTACCATTTTTTGCACTGTCCTTGCTGCTACTGCTGCTGCTAAGTCTCTTCTGCCATGTCCAACTCTGTGGGACCCCATAGATGGCAGCCCACCAGACTCCCCTGTCCCTGGGATTCTCCAGGCAAGAACACTGGAGTGGGTTGCCATTTCCTCCTCCAATGCATGAAAGGGAAAAGTGAAAGTGAAGTTGCTCAGTCGTGTCCGACTCTGTGACCCCATGGACTGTAGCCCACCAGGAACCTCCGTCCATGGGTTTCTCCAGGTGAGAGTACTGGAGTGGGTTGTCATTGCACTGTCTTTAAGCCTGGCTAACACAGGTAGGCTTCCACAGACACAGACTTATGAAAGCTGTGAGCACGACCACCCCCTATGCACTTTTCCTGCCTTCCTATGGCTGTGACTGTGCCCCACCCTTAGCACTCTCCCAAAGCCTCACTATAGATGGTGAGTGAAAAAGTACAAACAGGAGATGCGCCTTGCTAACTTGGCTTTGTGGCCAGCAAGGTTGCACTCTGGGGGTTCATGAGACTGTGACAATCAGAAAGACAGTTCTGGCAGGCTACCACACCCAGAGCACTTCACAGAGAGCAGATTGAAACACAAAACCAGGCTGTCCATGATAAAGGCCAATTTACTTGCTCTAGAGCATCAACCTGAAGAACAGGATTCAGGTTTGCCATACATCTGGAGGGTCAAGAGAAACTCCCAGGAAATGTAGACAGGGAGACACCATTATTATGCTCTTCCCTGGCTTTACCACAATTTATTGGTACCTTTCAGAAAGGAGCTTATATACCAAAAACTCAATTTTTGCAACTGCTACCCAGGAGATATTTCCAGATCTCCTGGTCTAGAAGTCAACTGAATTATGGTTTCAGTTCCACATGACTATATGTAATTGTATATTTCAAAGTTACTGCCTGAGTAGCTGACTCTCATTCAGCCTGAAACTAGGCACTGACTGAGATCTCTCCCATTGGAACACTGACAGGTCTTGTCCCTCAACTACTGAGACCTGTCAAGAATGTCAGGCTCTTTTAGAAATTCACAAATGCTGAGAGACATTCAACAGCTAGGAGAAAGTTGAAATAAGATTCTTCTCTTAAATAAGACAAAAATCACTGCATATGGTGGTTGCAACAATGAAATTAAAAAACAAACAAAAAAAAAATTGCTCCTTGGAAGAAAAGCTATGACCAACCTAGACAGCATATTAAAAAGCAGAGACATTACTTTGCCAGCAAAGGTCCATCTAGTCAAAGCTATGGTTTTTCCAGTAGTCATGTATGGATGTGAGAATTGGACTATAAAGAAAGCTGAGCACTGAAGAATTGATGCTTTTGAATTGTGGTGTTGAAGACTCTTGAAAGTCCCTTGGACTGCAAGAAGATCAAACCAGTCAATCCTAAAGAAATCAGTCCTAAATATTCATTGGAAGGACTGATGCTGAAACTCTAGTACTTTGGCCACCTGATGCAAAGAACTGACTCATTAGAAAACACCCTGATGCTGGAAAGGTTGACAGCAGAAGAAAGGGATGACAGAGGATGAGATGGTTGGATGGCATCACTGACTCAATGGACATGAGTTTGAGCAGGCTTCTGGTGATGGTGAAGGACAGGGAAGCCTGGTGTGCAGCAGTCCATGGGGCCACAAAGAGTCAGACACAACTGAGGAACTGAACTGTACTGAGCTGATTCCTTCAAGATTGAGAGACTTAGATATCCCACAAAAAACACAGAAACAAATACAAAGTCAAGCAAAATGAGGAAGCAGGAATATGTTCCAAAGTAATAAGACCAAATATCAGAAAATACCTAATGAAATAGAGATAATTAACCTACCAGATAAAGAGTTTTAACAGGAATTGTCATAAAGATGCTGAACTGAACTTGGGAGGAATGGATGACCACAGAGACTGACAACTTCAACAAAGACAGAGAATATATAAGAAAGTACCAAATATAAGGCATAGATAAGAGGAATACAGTAATTGACCTAAAAAATAAACTAATGAAGTTCAGCAGAATACAGGATGATGCAAGAGAATGGACCAGCAACCTGCACTGCCAGGCAGTAGAACTCAGTGAATCAGAGCAGCAAAATAATAATAATAAGGAACAATAGCTTAAGGGATCTATGGGACAATATCAAGTAGAATAGCATTCAAATTACATAGAGAAAAGGGAGTAAATAATTTATTTGAAGAAATGACTGTAAACTTTCCTAATTTGGAAACACATCCAAGTTTAAGAAGCACAAAGAATTCCAAATAATATCCCATTGATAGATGACCTTGATACTACCATGAAATCAGCTGTGAGAAATTAAAGTCCAAAACTGATTTTGATGTGTTGATAATGTTACTATTCTCCATAGAATGGAAGGTAAACCTTACAAAAATTCAGGGGCATGTCATGCCAGCAAATTCATAAAGGTCCAGTGGTCTGAAATAACCCTTCAAAGTAAAGGACAAAATATTATATTTTGCACTACCTACTGGGATTCCCTGGTGGCTCAGATGGTAAAGAATTACCTGCAATGTGAGAGACATGGGGTTGATCCCTGGGTCAAGAAGATCTCCTGGAGAAGGGAATGGCTACTCTGAGTGTTAAATAAATGATGCTTCCAAAGTGATGTTGGAGAAGACTCTGACTTCCCTGGTGGCTCAGATGGTAAGGCGTCTGCCTACAATGCAGGAGACCTGGGTTCAATCCCTGGGTCAGGAAGATCTCCTGGAGAAGGAAATGGCAACCCACTCCAGTATTCTTGCCTGGAAAATCCCAAGGAAGGAAGAGCTTTGTAGGCTACAGTCCATGGGGTTGCAAAGAGTCAGACATGACTGAGCGACTTTCTTTCTTTCTTTAGACTGGAAGGAGATCAAACCAGTCAATCTTAAAGGAAATCAACCCTGAATATTCATTGGAAAGACTGATGCTGAAGCTGAAGCTCCAATACTTTGGTCACCTGATGCGAAGAACTAACTCATTAGAAAAGACCATGATTCTGGGGAAGATTGAAGGCAGGAGGAGAAAGGGACAACAGAGGATGAGATGGTTGGATGGCATCACTGACTCAATGGACATGAGTTTGAGCAAGCTTCTGGAGATGGTGAAGGACAGGGAAGCCTGTTGTGCAGCAGTCCAATGGGTGGCAAAGAGCTGGACATGACTGAGCAATTAAGCACAGTGCAGCACTGCATTATCTTTCTCCTTCTGACTTACTTCACTCTGTAAATAGGCTTTATGTTCATCTACCTCATTAAAAGTGACTCAAATGTGTTCCTTTTTATGACTGAGTAATATTGCATTGTGTATATATACCACAGCTTCTTTACCCATTTATCTGTTGATAGCCATCTACTCTGCTTTCATATTCTAGATATTGTCAGTAGTGCTGCAATGAACATTGAGGTACGTGTGTCTTTTCAATTTTGGTTTCCTCCAGGTATATGCCTAGTAGCAGGACTGGGGTCATGCAGTCCAATGGGTGGCAAAGAGCTGGACATGACTGAGCAATTAAGCACAGTGCAGCACTGCATTATCTTTCTCCTTCTGACTTACTTCACTCTGTAAATAGGCTTTATGTTCATCTACCTCATTAAAAGTGACTCAAATGTATTCCTTTTTATGACTGAGTAATATTCCATTGTGTATATATACCACAGCTTCTTTATCCATTTATCTGTTGATGGCCATCTCTGCTTTCATATTCTAGATATTGTCAGTAGTGCTGCAATGAACATTGAGGTACGTGTGTCTTTTTCAATTTTGGTTTCCTCCAGGTATATGCCTAGTAGCAGGACTGGGGTCATATGGTAGTTTTATTCCTTAGTTTTTTAAGAAATCTGCATACTTTCTTCCATAGTGGGTGTATCAATTTATATCCCCAACAACAGTGCAAGATGGCTCCCTTTTCTCCACACCCTCCCCAGCATTTACTGTTTGTAGACATTTTGATGATGGTCATTCTGACTGGTGTGGGGTAATATCTCTTTGTGGTCTTGATTTGTCTCTAATAATGAGTGGTGTTGAGCATCTTCTCATGTGTTTGTTAGTCATCTATATGTCTATGTCTTATTTGGACAAATGTCTGTTTCGGTCTTTTTCTTAATTTTTTTTTTTCCTCTGATATTGACTATGAGCTGCTTGCATATTTTGGAATTAATCCTCTGTCAGTTTTATCATTTGCTATTATTCTCTCACATTCTGAGGGTTGTCTTTTCACCTTGTTTATAGTTTCCTTTTCTGTGCAAAAGTTTTTTTGTGTTAATTTTAATAGCCAAATCTTGAAAGCAAACCAAATATTTAAGATATTTTGTTAAATATATTATGAAACTAACTGAATGATGAAGCTAACAGAATATGTTGAACTTCCCTGGTGGCTCAGATGGTAAAGCATCTGTTTACAATGTGAGAGACCTGGATTTGATCCCTGAGTTGGGAAGATTCCCTGGTGAAGGAAATGGCAACCCACTCCAGTACTTTTTCCCTTGAAAATCTCATAGCTATTTAAAATGTTGATTGATTTATTGATTTATATAACTTATTTAGTTTTCATTATAAAATATTCTGCATTAAATTTTCAATATTTTTAATGAATTAGAAGGAACAAAGTGATTACTCATTCATATGTTGAAATACATCATAAAAACAAGGCAAATAAATGAGTCAATATAAATATATTAAATTTTGCCTGACTATGAAAATGAAAGTTGCTCAGTCATTTCCAACTCTTTGTGACCCCATGGACTATACAGTCCATGGAATTCTGCAGGTCAGAATACTGAAGTGGGTAGTCTTTCCCTTCTCCAGGGGATATTACCAACCCAGGGATTGAACCCAGGTCTTCAGCATTGCAGGCAGATTCTTTACCAGCTTAGCCACAAGGGAAGCTCAAGAATATGACCCAGGAACTGAACCAGGGTCTTCTGCATTGCAGGCAAATTTTTTACCAACTGAGCTATCAGAGAAGTCTTACTCTGACTATACTACCTCTAAACTTTCCATATTCTAATGTATATCTAAATCTAAGTCACCACTAAAGTTGTATTTGGTTGAACTAAATGTGATATAAAGTAGTTTAAGGGTTGATTCTGTCATGTTTTATCCAGTAGTCATGTATGGATGTGAGAGTTGGACTGTGAAGAAGGCTGAGTGCTGAAGAATTGATGCTTTTGAACTGTGTGTTGGAGAAGACTCTTGAGAGTCCCTTGGACTGCAAGGACATCCAACCAGTCCATTCTAAAGGAGATCGGTCCTGCGTGTTCTTTGGAAGGAATGATGCTAAAGCTGAAACTCCAGTACTTTGGCCACTTCATGCAAAGAGTTGACTCATTGGAAAAGACTTGGATGCTGGGAGGGATTTGGGGGCAGGAGGAGAAGGGGACGACAGAAGATGAGATGGTTGGATGGCATCACTGACTTGATGGGCGTGAGTCTGAGTGAACTCCCGAGTTGGTGATGGACAGGGAGGCCTGGCGTGCTGCGGTTCATGGGGTTGCAAAGAGTCGGATACGACTGAGCAACTGAACTGAACTGAACTGAACTGTAATCCAAAACAAAACTGAGAAAAACTAGTGTTAGATTGATACAATTTATTTCATCTTACTAAATATATCACTATAAATAGAAATATCTATTGTTTCAAAAGTATTTCTTTTTTCAGATAATTTCATCATCATAAAGTAACCATAATTTCTATTGTCTAAAATGCGCAGCATATGAAAACAAGCAACAAAATTAATTAGCCTAAATCTCATATTTATCCAAAAAATGTATAATAAGAAATACAGCTAATTATACATGTGAAATTGAAATCATAAATGTGAACCAAAAATTACTAAATTTAAAAATAGTATTAATGATGACCACTACACTTCAAATTTAGTCCCAAATTTTTAAAATAAATTTGATTTTAACTGTAATATAAATATTAAAAATATAACTCCAATTGCCAAACAAAACATAACAATGTAAAATAAATTGCCATATTATAAACAATATTCATGGCTATGTTTAAAATTATATTCTCCTTTTTGTGACAGAATTATTCTCTTTAGCATATGGATTCTTGATACAATATAATATTCCTAACTTCTAACTTTTCAAATGCATTTTTTATTTTAAAACTAGTTTTTACAATGCTGAAAAGAAATGTATCTCATAATATTTTCCCGTTAAGTGTGAATACAATTTAAATTTTTCTTCTGGTAAAAGTTTCTGTTTTAAGATTGTGAGTGATGGTTTTAAGCAGAACAGATAAATATAGAAATAAATCCCTTGGTTTTAATTGACTTTTTGCTTTTACTGCAAGTAGTTGTGTATAATTGCTGTCTTTTCAAGAGATAATAAAAAAATCATTAAAATAAAGATACTTTTCAAATCAAAGATTACTCTTGAGTGATTGTTCCCATAACAATTACTGATTGCTTTTGGATTTGTCATCTTTTACATGCAAACAAAGTAGGTGTGTCATTTAGCCAAACTTAGTACAGTTGATACTTATTCATAATACTCTATTGCAAGTATTTCATACAAGACACTAAAGAAATAGCATACATTATATTTACAGAAGAAATAAAGTGAAAGTCAAAATATTAAAGGCTTAACTACTGCTAATAGAAAATAAATTTCTAGGATACATTTTAATTTATATTTGTTTGTTTTGAGTTATGTATTTTAAAGTATCTTAAATTTATCATTGTGTTTATCTTTTTATTTTTTAATATTTATTTATTTTAGATTTTGGCTGCAGTGGATCTTCACTGCTATACACAGGCTTTGTCTAGTCACGACAAGCAGGGGCTACTCTTTGTTGCGGTGTGCTCAGGCTTCTCATTGCAGTGCCTTCTCTCTTGTTGCGGAGCATGGGCTCTAGGACGTGTGGGCTCCGTAGTTGCAGCTGCCAGGCTCTGGAGCACAGGCTTAGTAGTTGCGGTGCATGGGCTTAGCTGCCTGCCCTGTGGCATGATCCCTCATTCCAGACCAGGGATCAAACCTGTGACCCCTTTACTGGCAAGTGGATTTTTTTTTTAATTTTTATTTTACTTTACAATACTTTATTGCTTTTGCCATACATTGATATGAATCAGCCATGGGTGTACATGAGTTCCCAATTCTGAACCCCCCTTCCACCTCTCTCCCCATATCATCTCTCTGGGTCATCCCAGTGCACCAGCCCCAAGCATCTTGTATCCTGTATCGAACCTGGACTGGCAATTCATTTCTATATGATAGTATACATGTTTCAATGCCCTTCAGCCAAATCATCCCACCCTCTCCCTCTCCCACAGAGTCCAAAAGGCTGTTCTATACATTTGGATCTCTTTTACTGTCTCACATACAGGGTTATCATTACCATCTTTCTAAATTCCATATATATTTATTAGTATACTGTATTGGTGTTTTTCTTTCTGGCTTACTTCAGTCTGTATAATCGGCTCCAGTTTCACCCACCTCATTAGAACTGATTCAAATGTATTCTTTTTAATGGCTGAGTAATACTCCATTGTGTATATGTACCACAACTTTCTTATCCATTCATCTGCTGATGGACATCTAGGTTGTTTCCATGTCCTGGCTATTATAAACAGTGCTGCGATGAACATTGGGGGTACACGTGTCTCTTTTTAAAATAAAATACACATCATATGGAAGTGGAAGAGGACATGGGATTTTTAAGAACACAAGCACAAATGACTTTATAAACAATAGTTTAAACAAAAGTACGTTAAATAAAATGGTTATCATGGAAGTACATAAGATAAGGTAGTTAAATTGTAAAGAACCAATTAAGGCATACAGGAAAAAGATAAATACAAGAATAGTAGGCTGTGTCAGTTATTTCATTTAAAAGTGATAGAAGTCATTTTAACAAGTATATCAGAAAAAAAAAAGAATCACCAATATAAAGAATTGTAAGAGATATAAAATTATATATATATATATATATAATCTAGATATATAAAACATATCTATAAGAGATATAAAATTAAAATTATTTTTTTTAAATTAAAATGATTTTAAAGTGTTAACTCAGGTTTTCAGCTTCATATTATTTTAAAGCAGGCAAACAAAACCAGGCAAACCAGGCAAACAAAACATCTGAAATTGTAGGAAATTTATACAAAATGATTCAGTTTTTTTTTTCATAGATATGTAACAAATTGCTATCTAGGAAGAGAGAGGAAAATATCTATAGAATAATAAATGTGTAAACACAAATTCATGGTATATTTGCCTTAAAATTATGGTCAAACATTTTAAATTTATGATAATTCTACATATAATTACCACATGCAAATCTTTGAAGGTTAAAATAGCTACAGATATTTTGAAGGTATATAATTGAACCATAAAAATAAATGATACTCTTTTTTTTTTTTTTAATCATATCTAGCTTTCTAATGAGTTACCCTGGGAATATGGTCTAAGCTGAATTTTCTAACTTCTTCATGAATGAAGTAAGAAAAATAAATAGGGCATCATTTAAATCTTAAGTTTTGCTAAGTTAGGATATGCTAAAAGTAGAAAGGTATTATAATAAGATCTATAGGATAGAAATAAATTAATGTATTAAATGGCAAAGTGTTAACAAATTTAGTTTGCTAAGTTAGTGAACTCTGTGTAAAATCATGAATAAAATTTAATATCATACATTAGTTTTATTTATTTTGAATAAATATTGAATTTATATCTGTGGTTCAGTAGAGATGAGGGATCTTCAGGAATTATCAAAATCTGATTTGTGTTTTGCTATTGTTGTTTATTTAGATGTAGTCTACTTTATAACTGTCCAAAGACATTAGGATCACAATTACTTTTACTAAACTTCAAGAGTTCTTCATCTTGTACAATCCATTTTTTTCCTCCAAAGGAGGAGAAATGTATATATGACCTTAATTAATAAACAAATTCAGTCTAAAACAATAATATAATTTTAAAATAGCTTGGTAAAGAAAATAAAAAAGTAAGAACACAAACATCTGGTTTAAAATGCAATGAAATTGAAAGAATTAGTCACTCAGTCTTGTTTGACTCTTTATGACCTCATGGAATATAGCCCACCAGGCTCCTTTGTCCATGGAATTCTTCAGGCAGGTCTACTAAGTAATGAAAGTGAAAGTGAAAATGAAGTCGCTCAGTCGTGTCCGACTCTTTGTGACCCCATGGACTATAGCCTACCAGGCTCCTCTATCCATGGAATTTTCCAGACAATGGTAAAGGAGTGGATTGCCATTTCCTTCTCCATGGGATCTTCCTGACCCAGGGACAAACCCAGGTCTCTCACATTAGGCAGACGCTTTACCATCTGAGCTACCAGGGAAGTCTAAGTAATAATTAATAAGTAATAATTCTAACCAATTAACCCAAATTCATTCACCATAGTGTAGAAGTTGTATTCTACATGATATGGCTTAAGTAAATTCAGAGAGAGCTGTCTCATTTAAACAGAAGAAATGTTTTTTTTTGCAAAATACTATGTATATGTGCAGATGATATGTTTTACTAGTAGGCATTTACTTAGCAGACCTGGACGCTCTCAACAAAACATGCAATTTTGTGAAAAATCTATCAGCTTTGCCAATACAGTATCACAGGGTAATGGACTGCCAATTTTAATGTATGAAGTGCAGCAATTCCTTATAAATTTACATTCATACTTTTATTTTATATACAGAAAAACCTGACAGTTCATGGAAATGTCTTTCTTTCTCTCCCTCTCTCACTCTCTTTATTTCTTTCCTCCTTTCTTTCTAACCTGGGATAGCTTCTTAAGGAACTACCAAGTTTTAAAGAGCTTGGAACTAGCCTAGAAAATGTAGGTAATGACTATGAACTCTAAACAGAGTAGAGATTGCTCATCTAATAACACTTTTTATTTCTAATTTTTCATGGCTTTGTCTCCAATGTTACTAATTTTCACATTTTAGCTATGTAAAGACTTTCAGTAGCAGTTGTAAATAATTCATGTAGGTTAATATTTTAGTGTATGTGATACATTGCTTAATATAGCACAATCTTCTTGTCTTTAAATAATAATGGAAAGAGTTTTGGACTATCAATTCCTTTCATACTTTGTCTACTATGCTCTAGAATGGAAAAAAAAATGAATCTAGCATTTTACTTCTAATATTTAATATAAAATTACTAAAAAATATTATGACCAAAGTGACTTTCCTATGGATTAGAAACAGGTATGCATCATACAGTAAGTAAAGAATAATCACTTCACCCTAGGCTATAAAACCTCAAAAGTATCACTAAACAAGTTTATGATTAGATAAGATTTTAAGAAAAAAAAATTTTCATTAACTATGCCAATGACACGTTTTACTGGTAGAGATTTTTTTTTTTAATTCAAAACTACTTATCATTGATATTAATTATATTGAAATATGTGAATCAGCCCAGCCATGTGTTTAGGGTCCAAAAGAAATCAGGGCAGCCTAATGAAAAAAGGTAAAGAGTCTCAGGAGGATAAGGAAGTAGGTGGAAGGAACAGTACATGTTGCTTGTCTTTTCCAAAGCTCTTTATGCTGGTGTTTATGGCAACCTATGGTGGGATTCTGAATGTATCTAGGAAAGAAAAATACTCTTGTTTTCTCATTAAAAAAAAAAAAAAAAAACTTAAAAGCCTACAAGGAACAAAGGCAGAAGAGACAAAGAAAATAAGTAATATGAATATGAAGAGTTGCAATAACATTTTTTTTCTTTTTCAGATTTTATTTTTTAATATAAATGTATTTATTTTAATTGGAGGCTAATTACTTTACAATATTGTATTGGTTTTGCCATACATCAGCATGAATCCACCACAAGTGTACACATGTTCCCCATCCTGAACCCCCCTCCCACTTCTCTCCCTATACCATCCCTCTGGGTCATCCCAGTGCACCCTGTATCATGTATTGAACCTGGACTGGCGATTCATTTCACATATGATATTATACATGTTTCAATGCCATCCTCCCAAATCATCCCACCCTCGCCCTCTCCCACAGAGTCCAAAAGACTGTTTTATACATCTGTGTCTCTTTTGCTGTCTTACATACAGGATTATTGAGTAGAATAATGCAATAACAATTTTTTTTCATCAAGTTTCCACAAAATCATTATTTAATTTCAACTAAAGTGTTTTATATACCATATCTTCAAACAAAGATGTATAGCAGATAAACATAGTTCACTGGTTGGTGGCTACTAAAACATTAAAAGTATTGAAAAATGATCCAAAAACATCTTTTATAAAAATGATTAATATTTAGACATTAAAATAATATACTGATATTATAAAATTATCTCAAAATATGAATTCTGAATTTGTAATAAAACATGAGCTTTGTGCCCCCAGAAAGTGATTTTCTTAGATACAGCCAGTGATTAGGCCTACATAAAAGAAGAAGTACAAACAGATTCACTATTTTGAGCAACATTTTCTATGAGGTACAGGTGGGAAAATAGAAAGAACTCTAAGTGCAGGCTTGGTATATGATTTTAGGACCTTGTTTCTTTCTTTGTAATGTGT
Source organism: Aepyceros melampus (assembly GCA_006408695.1). Taxonomy (NCBI): domain Eukaryota; kingdom Metazoa; phylum Chordata; class Mammalia; order Artiodactyla; family Bovidae; genus Aepyceros; species Aepyceros melampus. The sequence continues at coordinate 572,611 of SJXQ01000357.1, forward strand.
GTGGGTTATGGAAAATGTATTAGAGGAATTGATGGGTGAGAATACATATGAAATTTAAATTAACGTTTCTTGTTCTAATAATCCCAGTTCCAAAAATAGACTCTCAAAAATAACTCAATAAGCTGTTTATGAAAGAGTGAAATATAAAATTACATAAGCATATAAGTGAATATCTATCTAGTCACAATCTGTGTTTCCCTAAGATGTGTAGAGTGATGTTATGGGTGACTGTTTCTTCTAAATTTTTGTCGTATTGTTCATACACAAAGTAAAATGTAAAATTTCTTCTTAAAGAAAGGATTCAATAATAGAAAAGTTGTCTCAAAATTATAAAACAGCATTAGAATTCCAACATTCTCCTTTTTTATTTTTATCAAATTATATGTTTCTTCCTTTAAGTAAACAGAACAACATGAGAAGAAAAAGTGAATCAGAATTATTCATAAATCTGACTCTTAGCAAAACTATGGCAGTGGCATGTAGAATATTCCATAAGGAAAAAAAAAAAGGAAAACTAATAAATCAAAAAAGCATTTACATCTAAAACATGTACCAACAGACTGTGAAGACTTTTGTTAAGCATTTTAACCTGTTGTATTTTTATAAACATGTGCCTAATTTTAAAACACCATTGGATTTCACCAGTATCTCAGTAACAGGTCTTTATATGAGAGATTTATTTGGATTGATATTTAGTTGTAAAATATTTGGAATAGCTCTATCTATTGCTTGGATGAGTTACCTTGTATGAACTAAAAATGCATGCTGAAACTGCCAGCTACTGCATAAAATAGTTCATTAACATCATGACTCATTTATTAGATTGTATTGCAGTCATTTTGCCAAATTTCCCCCACAGATATATTTTATTTCAGAAAAATTGAATACAAACAACACACAGATGAGAAGACAATTAATTCATATCTGTGAAACTTAGAATGTCTAAAATACAACCATGAGGGCTGTATATGACATAAAACCTGTGATTAAATTTCTACTTTTATTAAAGTTTATGTAACAAAACTACCACACACTTTGTAAACTTCAAACATCCTTTAATGGCGGAGAGTCATTCAAATCAGATATTCCCTCTTTCTTTCTCTGTCTCTTTCTGTTTCTCTGTCTCTCTGACTCTCTATGTGTGTGTGTATCTATATATACATGTATATATACACATACATAATTTAATAAAGCTACAATATTACAAAATATGTATATATTTAATGCAAATTATTTTAGAGAAAATATTTTAGATATTATAAGACTATTTCTGTCATGTTAGAATATAACTTCTAAATAAGAATTATTATCATTAATCAACTTTGACATACATAATAGTAATAGAAAATGAAGGTGCCAATGCCAGTTTTATATACTAGGTATTCCAACTTTCAGTTCAGTTCAGTCACTCAGTTGTGTCCAACTCTTTGTGACCCCGTGAATCGCAGCACGTCAGGCCTCCCTGTCCATCACCAATTCCCAGAGTTCACTCAGACTCACGCTCATCGACTAAGTGATGCCATCCAGCCATCTCATCCTCTGTTATCCCCTTCTCCTCCTGCCCCCAATCCCTCCCAGCATCAGAGTCTTTTCCAATGAGTCAACTCTTCACATGAGGTGGCCAAAGTACTGGAGTTTCAGCTTTAACATCATTCCTTCCAAAGAAATCCCAGGGCTGATCTCCTTCAGAATGGACTGGTTGGATGTCCTTGCAGTCCAAGGGACTCTCAAGAGTCTTCTCCAACATCACAGTTCAAAAGCATCAATTCTTTGGCGCTCAGCCTTCTTCACAGTCCAACTCTCACATCCATACATGACTACTGGAAAAACCAAGCCTTGACTAGACGGACCTTAATCAGCAAGGTAATGTCTCTGCTTTTGAATATGCTATCTAGGTTGGTCATAACTTTTCTTCCAAGGAGTAAGCATCTTTTCATTTCATGGCTGCAGTTACTGTCTGCAGTGATTTTGGAGCCCCCCCCCTAAAAAAGTCTGACACTGTTTCCACTGTTTCCCCATCTATTTCCCTTTACCATAACCTATATTTGCTGCAGTGATCAAAATATCTGATGAAGTGAAAGATTACTCATAGCAACAGTCAATTTTAAAAAGCAGGTTGACATAAGGATCCATGTAGTCAGTCCGAGGCAATGAAAGAGTCTGCAGCTAATAACGAACCTCAGCATATGGAGGATTCTAGAAGAAAAGAACACCAGTATGTTAAGTTGAGTCCATTCTCTTGGCTGTGTCCCACTCTTTGAGACCACATGGACAGCAGCATGCCAGTCTTTCCTGTGCATCATCAACTCCCTGAGTTTGCTCAAACTCATGTAAATCAAGTTGGTGGTGCCATCAAATCATCTCATCTTCTGTCGTCCCATTCTCCTGCCTTCAATTTTCTCAGCAACAGGATCTTTTCCAATGAGTCAGTTATTTACATCATGTGGCCAAGGTATTGGAGCTTAAGCCTCAGCATCAGTCCTTCCAATGAATATTCTGGACTGATTTCCTTTAGTATTGACTGATTGGATCACCTTGCAGTCCAAGGGACTCTTAAGAGACTTCTCCAACACCACAGTTCAAAAGCATCAATTCTCTGGCGCTCAGCTTTTTTACGATCCAACACTCACATCCATACATGACTACTGGAAAAACCATAGCTTTGACTATATAGACCTTTGTTGGCAAAGTAACATCTCTGCTTTTTATATGCTGTCTAGGTTGGTCATGGAGAAGGCAATGGCACCCCACTCCAGCACTCTTGCCTGGAAAATCCCATGGACGGAGGAGCCTGGTGGGCCGCAATCCATGGGGTCTCTAAGAGTTGGACATGACTGAGCGACTTCACTTTCACTTTCACTTTCATGTATTGGAGAAGGAAATGGCAACCCACTCCAGTGTTCTTTCCTGGAGAATCTCAGGGATCGGGGAGCCTCGTGGGCTGCCGTCTATGGGGTCCCATAGAGTCGGACAAGACTGAAGCGACTTAGTGGCGGCAGCAGCAGGTTGGTTATAGCTTTTCTTCCAAGGAGCAAGCATCTTTTAATTACATGACTGCAATATTCTTGCCTGAAAAATCCCATGGACGGATGAGCCTGGTAGGTTACAGTCCATGGGGTCGCTGAGAGTCGGACACGACTTCACTTTCACTTTTCACTTTCATGTACTGGAGAAGGAAATGGCTACCCACTCCAGTGTTCTTGCCTGGAGAATCCCAAGGATGGCAGAGCCTGGTGGGCTGCTGTCTATGGGGTAGCACAGAGTCAGACACAACTGAAGCGACTTAGCAGCAGCAGCAGCAGTGATTCTGGATCTGCATTTTGGAGCCCAAGAAAGTAAAGTCTCACACTGTTTCCATTATTTACCCATCTATTTGCCATGAAATGATCAGGCCAGATGCCATGATCCTAGTTATATGAATGTTGAATTTCAAGCCAGCTTTTTAACTCTTCGCTTTCACTTTCATCAAGAGACTTTTTAGTTTCTCTTCCCCTTCTGCCATAAGGGTGGTGTTACTGACATATCTGAGGTTATTGGTATTTCTTCTGGCAGTCTTGATTCCAGCTTGTGCTTCCTCTAGCCTGGTATTTCACATGATGCATTCTGAATAAAAGTTAAATAAGCAATGTAATGATATACAGCCTTAACATATTCTTTTCCCCATTTAGAGCCAATCTGTTGTTTCGTGTCCAGTTCTAACTGTTGCCTCTTGACCTGTATACAAATTTCTTAGGAAGCAGGCAAGATGGTATGTTATTCCCATCTCTTTAAGAATTTTCCACAGTTTGTTGTGATCCAGACAGTCAAATGTTGTGGCATAGTCAATAAAGCAGAAGTTGATGTTTTTCTAGGACTCTCTTGCTTTTTCTATGAGCCATAGATGCTGGCAATTTGGTCTCTGGTTCCTCTGTCTTTTCTAAATCCAGCTTGAACACCTTGAAGTTCTTGGTTCATTTACTGTTGAAGCCTTGCTTGGAGAATTTTGAACACTACACTGCTTTTTGAAAATTATTTAGGTTTGGGATGATGTGATCAAAATCATAGTTAGGAAGAAGTCCTAACTTGGCAATAGTTATGAAGAACTATTGGTTCTTTCCTCCAATAATTCAGTGGCAATAGTTCAGAAAATAGATGACAAACCATAGAGTGGAGTATAATGTTTAGAGGTACTTAGTAGACATTGGAATAGAATGAGTTAGTAATAAATTGAATTTAATTGACAGAATAATATTTTAATAAATATTCTTGATATGTACTGATATGTTGTTATGATATTCTGCCTCTGTAAATCTGCTTACCCATACTGGAGATTTACTGTGAACTTGGAGTGAGAAGAAATTTGGCTAGTATCCTAATATGCATCAGTTTGTTGACCAAAGTCTGTATGAAGTGAAGTAAAGTGAAGTCGCTCAGTCATGTCCAACTCTTTGCGACCCCATAGACTGCAGCCTGCCAGGCTCCTTTGTCCATCGGATTTTCCAGGCAATAGTACTGGAGTGGATTGCCATTTCCTTAGTTCAAGCTATGTTTTTTCAGTAGTCACATATGGATGTGAGAGTTGGACCAGAAAGAAGGCTGATCGCTGAAGGAGGAGAACAGGGAGACAGAAGATGAGAAGACTGAATGGGATTACAGACACAATGGACATGAAAGTGAGCAAACTCAGGGAGATAGTGAAGGATAGTTAAGTCTGGTATGCTGCAGTTCATGGGGTTACAAATAGTCAGACATGACTGAGAGACTGAACAAAACAACTAGCATGCAGGAAAATAGTGAAGAAGTTGTGGGCAAATGGAGTGAGATCTGGGTTTACTCAATATTTTCTCGAATGTTCATTATTAGACTCACTGGACCTAACGGCATCATATATGGGAAATTTATAGAAATGAGTTTGTTGCTCAACTTCACTTTCACTTTTCACTTTCATGTATTGGAGAAGGAAATGGCAACCCACTCCAGTGTTCTTGCCTGGAGAATTTCAGGGATGGGGGAGCCTCATGGGCTGCCGTCTATGGGGTCACAAGAGTCGGACAAGACTGAAGCGACTTAGTGGCGGCAGCAGCAGGTGGGTTATAGCTTTTCTTCCAAGGACAAGCATCTTTTAATTACATGACTGCTGCAATTCATGGGGTCGCAAAGAGTCGGACACGACTGCGCGACTGAACTGAACTGAACTGAACTGAATATTCTTGCCTGGAAAAATCCCATGGACGGATGAGCCTGGTAGGTTACAGTCCATGGGGTTGCTGAGAGTCGGACACAACTTCACTTTCACTTTTCACTTTCATGCGCTGGAGAAGGAAATGGCTACCCACTCCAGTGTTCTTGCCTGGAGAATCCCAAGGATGGCGGAGCCTGGTGGGCTGCTGTCTATGGGGTAGCACAGAGTCAGACACAACTGAAGCAACTTAGCAGCAGCAGCAGCAGTGATTCTGGATCTGCATTTTGGAGCCCAAGAAAGTAAAGTCTCACACTGTTTCCATTAGTTACCCATCTATTTGCCATGAAATGATCAGGCCAGATGCCATGATCCTAGTTATATGAATGTTGAATTTCAAGCCAGCTTTTTAACTCTTCACTTTCACTTTCATCAAGAGACTTTTTAGTTCCTCTTCCCCTTCTGCCATAAGGATGGTGTTACTGACATATCTGAGGTTATTGGTATTTCTTCTGGCAGTCTTGATTCCAGCTTGTGCTTCCTCTAGCCTGGTATTTCACATGATGTATTCTGCATAAAAGTTAAATAAGCAATGTAATGATATACAGCCTTAACATATTCTTTTCCCCATTTAGAGCCAATCTGTTGTTTCATGTCCAGTTCTAACTGTTGCCTCTTGACCTGTATACAAATTTCTTAGGAAGCAGGCAAGGTGGTATGTTATTCCCATCTGTTTAAGAATTTTCCACAGTTTGTTGTGATCAGACAGTCAAATGCTGTGGCATAGTCAATAAAGCAGAAGTTGATGTTTTTCTAGGACTCTCTTGCTTTTTCTATGAGCCAATAGATGCTGGCAATTTGGTCTCTGGTTCCTCTGTCTTTTCTAAATCCAGCTTGAACACCTTGAAGTTCTTGGTTCATGTACTGTTGAAGCCTTGCTTGGAGAATTTTGAACACTACACTACTTTTTGAAAATTATTTAGGTTTGGGATGATGTGATCAAAATCATAGGAAGAAGTCCTAACTTGGCAATAGTTATGAAGAACTATTAGTTCTTTCCTCTAATAATTCAGTGGCAATAGTTCAGAAAATAGATGACAAACCATAGAGTGGAGTATAATGTTTAGAGGTACTTAGTAGACATTGGAATAGAATGAGTTAGTAATAAATTGAATTTAATTGATGGAATAATATTTTAATAAATATTCTTGATATGTACTGATATGTTGTTATGATATTCTGTCTCTGTAAATCTGCTTACCCATACTGGAGATTTACTGTAAACTTGGAGTGAGAAGAAATTTGGATAGTATCCTAATATGTATCAGTTTGTTGACCAAAGTCTGTATGAAGTGAAGTAAAGTGAAATCGCTCAGTCATGTCCAACTCTTTGCGACCCCATAGACTGCAGCCTGCCAGGCTCCTCTGTCCATCAGATTTTCCAGGCAATAGTACTGGAGTGGATTGCCATTTCCTTAGTTCAAGCTATGTTTTTTTAGTAGTCACATATGGATGTGAGAGTTGGACCAGAAAGAAGGCTGATCGCTGAAGGAGGAGAACAGGGAGACAGAAGATGAGAAGACTGAATGGGATTACAGACACAATGGACATGAAAGTGAGCAAACTCAGGGAGATACTGAAGGATAGGTAAGTCTGGTATGCTGCAGTTCATGGGGTTACAAATAGTCAGACATGACTGAGAGACTGAACAAAACAACAACTAGCATGCAGGATCTCTAATTTAAATTACAAATTAATTTCTGCCAAATCTAAAAGCTTTTTGAGGAATGAAGAAATCCTTATAAATATTTTGAATTCCACCAATCACAAGGCACAAGTGGAATCTTTAAGACAACTTTGTGTGTGAGTTATCTGCTGATTTTGCTTTTGTTGAAACTTGAAATCATTTAGGGATATTTTAAAATGAGATCCACAATGTCTTCAATGCAACAAACCTTCAAAATGCTCACTTTTTCGTGTGTAGCAGGATATGCATTGCTTTTATAGTAGTCATCAAACGTGTTTGATGAGAACTTCCTATTCAACTTATATCTATTTATAGACAAGTTTTAGATAAAGCACAAAACATCTATCTTTATTGATTATCCCTTCATTATTGCTCAATACATAATCTCTTAGTTATACATACCAAATGACATGAGATGGATATCCATCAGGGATATCCAATTTACACAGAAATTATATTCATTTCTTTACTTTAAGATCCTGTTTATCTAGGTATTACTTTGCATTACAAAATCGAGACATTCAGGTTAACTCTCATTGAAGTCATGCAGAATACCTCCCACCCTGATTCTCCAAAGAAAGCAGCAACCATTTTTGTAGCCTACAATTGTCACCTCCAATTCCCAGGAATAGGTTTTATCATGGAATTCATTTTCACTGTCTTTTCAAGGGTATGAGATTGCTTGAATTGCAGGCTGCAGGGGATCCCAGTAATTTTTCTCATACAGGAGCCCTGCAAAATTCACCACCTGCATGAGAAGATGATTCAAGAAATGAAAGGGTAGCAAGGATTTCAGACTCACAGGGAAGAAAACTATTTGTTTTTAATTGTGTTTTGGTTTGTGTTATAATAGAAATCATTTCTACTGTTATGTGATATGTACACAATAAATAGGTTTTCAGAATGATTAAACGCCTTAGCCTCACTTCAACTATTATTTTCAAAATCCATTTATTTTGGGCATAGTAGAAGACTATAGCAAATATTTATGAAATCATTTGACTCCAGTCTATTGCTATGAATATCTTCAATATTCTCATATTTTATAAATAATATGCATCTGATGTTTTAAGTGACAAGAATACAATTCATACCTTCTATAAAGTATTCATTAATAACAAAAGCATTTCTGATTTCTTACAGACACTATGACCTAATCATTTTTCCATTTTCTCAAAAAAGCAGAATCCAAGAGACCTTTAAAAAAAGGATAAAATGAAGTTTTGGAAGAGAATTTGGTAAAGAGTTAGTTGAACTCCAAAGATGTTCCAAATATAGTATATCACCTGTGAATGGCAAAAATGCAAAGATGTTATTTGATTTTACAAATTTTGCATTCTTGAAAATATCAGGTATAATATTACTTTATGTGAAGAAATTATCTAAAGTTGTCCTTGAAAACATTTTCTTGGTAATTTACTAACTAGACAGAAAGTTATAATTTTATTTCTCCTTATTACCATTTCTTCATCTATACACTGTCTCCTACATACAAACTTTCAAGTTATGAACTTTCAAAGATACCAACTTGTACGTGGGTGTCTAATCATGTAAATTAGTTCACAGGTCTGGTGTATATTGTCATATGCCTGCATTTTCTAAAAGTGGTTGTGCTTCTGTGTTCTTACTGTACAGTTCTCTATAGAATATAGTATCTGTATTTCAAGCCTAGGATGTCCAGAAGCAAGCATAAAAGCAGCAGTGATGCATCTGGTACTGCTAAGAATTATTAACCAATAACAATGAAGGCAAAAATAAAAGTACTTGAAAGAATGGAGCAAGGAATAAAAATGGTAGACATCACATTCTTATAACATGAATCATCCAATTATTTGCATGATTCTAAAAAAGAAGGACAAGATCATAGAACACGTGAAACCTGCTGTGCCAAAAATGTCAAAAACGATGTTGAAGAAGTGTGGAAAACTGATGGAGGAGATGGAAAACTTCTCAATGTGTGGATGCAGGATCAACATCAGTGTCAAGTCCCGCTCAGCTTAATGCTGATTCTAGAGAAAGTGAAAATTCTTTTGAAAACTTGAAGAAGAAACAATGAAGAATCAGAGGGTGCATCTTTTAATGCCAGCCACAGCCGGTTTCATCAGTTCATAGCTAGAGTCAACCTTGAAGCTGTAAAAGTGACAAGGTAGCAAGTGCAGATGTGGTAGCTGCTCAGGTATTTCCTAAAATGCTTCAAGAAATGATGGATCATGGAGGAGCATGGTGGAGAAGCAGGCGGATGTGGAGTACATCTCTCTCTACAGACACATTAGAAATACACCTTCAGACACAGAGGTGCTTGCAGAACACCAGCCAAGAGTGGGCAGGAGTACCTGACTATCGGAAAAGAATACATAATACCATGTAAAACTCGGTAGGACATAGGAACTAGGGAGAAAAATAGGAGAGTTAATAAGACAGGACTGGCTCTCAGCAGGTGGGGGAACTGAAGCAAGGGTCCAACCCCCACATTGGGGCAATAGTTTGGGTCAGAGCAGAAACTTTTGAGGCTGAAAGTGAAGCAGCTGATCTGAGACAGCCTAAATGGAATGAGAATAATACAATCTTTGGCACCATCATACATGCCCTGGACTGGGATGCTGGTCCCCTAAATGGCATAAAGGCTGGGAACTGGATCTTAGGGATTGCAGAACAATCCCAGGGGAAGGTCTGCTGTTATTGTTGGGAGACAGCCAAGGAGACATGAAGGAGGAAATTGTGATGGGAAATGCCCATGCAGGAAAGCCAGGCAGCCATGGAAGCAAGGTGATGCTGCTGAGTCATGCATAGTGAGTGGAGCCATCATCATAGCCTCTCCTTCCCCCCTCTCCAGCACTGACACCTGAACAATAGAGAGGCTGGCTCTACAAGCATCTGAGGTGCCAAACACCAGAGTTGGTCCCCAGCCAGGGGGGGTCCTTCATGTGCCTGATGTGCTGAGCAACAGAGAAGGACCCCAGGCAGGGGAGCCCGAATGGGCAGAGCAAGGGAGAAGGACTAGCCAAAAAGGCCTTTTGATTGCCAGCTGCAAGAGGATAAAAAAGACTCTGATAGGCCATATCTCCTGTAGCAGAGGCAATCCATGTCCCTGGATACTTGGCGCTCTCAGGGTCCCTGCAATTCAAGCAGCTGTGCCACCTTCATGCTCAATCATCACTAGGGTAGAGCTGCCACAGGCTAGAAAAAGGCCTGAGTCTGTGCCTGTGGGATCGCTTCAGTTGTATCCTACTGTTTGTGACCCTGTGGACTGTGGTCTGCCATGCATCTCTGTCCAGGGGATTCACCAGGCAAGAATACTGAAGTGGGTTGCCATACCCTTCTGGAGCACCATATTTCTTACTGCCCTAGCCACCAACTCCCCTGAGTACCTGATGCTGCCAGAACCCTTGCAACCAAAGCAACTACAACACCTCCACACCTGGCACTCACTGGGCCAGATCCAAGTTCTTCGGGGCAGTCTCAGGAGCAAACCCCACTGGACAATTTACATACAGAGGTGGAGATAAAGCCAAAATTGAAACCCAGAGGCAGTGTGGCTAAGGAAGAGGACCCCAAACCTTTCCTCCAGCTATAAAAGCTGTAGATTAAATCCACAGGATTAACTAAGCAGAATCTGTGTCTATGGAATACATAAAAGGACATTGAGAATTCTCACAAAAGAAAACACACTGGTTCTGACAGCTGTGGATATTGGAGGTAAGAACACATAGGAGTAGAATCAAATTAGAGTCTGAGCTGCCCCCACAGCAGGTCCAGAGACCAGCATAGTGTTGAAGGGCATGGTGGACTGTGATTCTAAGTGAGGGAAATGACACTGACAGCAGACACAAGAAAAACATTTATTATTCTTATATTTTGACTTGCTCTGCAGTTTCTTCTAGATTATTTTTTTCTTTCTCTTTTTTTTCCTCTGTTGCTGTAGTTGTCAATTTTATTAAAATATTTTATTAAAGTATTAAATCTATTTAACTTTTGGAGATTTTTTAAATCACACTTTTTATTTATTTTTCTTTTTTTTTAAAGAAAACTTTTTTTAACATATTACACTACTTTGAAAAGTACAGTAGTGCAGTACGCGCCTGGCATGCAGGGGCTGGAATGTCAGGCAAGAAGAGTTACTGACAAGAGGAGGGAGAGAATGTGTGAAATGGTAGAGCTGAAGGATTGTCAGCAGTAGGAGATGGACAGTAAGCTGCAATTTCACTCTTGCCTGATATTGATGGAACACACACTCATGTCTTAGAAAATTTACATCTTGAAGGTTCATATGAAGGGGACTTACTGTAATTGAGAGGCCTCAAACTAGGGATCTTCATGTTTGATCTCCACATGTTTTAAAATATATGAGTTAGATATCAGACTTTTAAAAGTTGAAGAATTTCAAGTGGAAATCTAGATTTGGGGCAGCTCTTTACAAATCAGAAGAGTTGGCATTGTTGCCACATACTAAAGATCTAGTGGAGCTGAATAGGAGCTTTGTCTTCCACCTTTTTTTTTTATATTGTAACCATATTCTATAATTTGCCACAGTTTCCCACTTGCTCATAACACTCCTTTAAAAAATATTTATTTTAATTTTAGGCTAATTACTTTATAATATTGTGTGTTGTTTTTTTTTTTTTTTTTTTTTTTCCATAACACAGATATGAATCAGTCACAGGTGTACATATGTCCCTCCTTCCCAAAACTCATTCCCACTCCCTCCTCATCCCATCTCTCTGGGTTATCGAAGGGCACCAGCTTTGAGTGCCTCTTTTTATGCATTGAACTTGGACTGGCATCTATTTCACATATGGTAATATACATGTTTCAATGTTATTCTCCCAAATCATCCCACCTTTGCTTTCTCCCACAGAGTTCAAAAGTCAATTCTTTTTATCTGTGTCTCTTTTACTGTCTTGCATATAGGGTTGTTGTTCCATCATTCTAAATTGGATATATATGCATTAAAATACTGTATTGGTGTTTTTCTTTCTGACTTACTTCACTCTGTATAATAGGCTCCTGTTTCATCCACCTTATTAGAATTGACTCAAATGCATTCCTTTTAATAGCTGAGTAATATTCCATTGTGTATATGTACTACAACTTTCTTGTCATTCTATTATATACTTCTGTCTCTACATTGGTCTTTTGCTGTCCTGTGTTTCCCCCTCCCCCTTTTCTTTTGTTTCATTTTCTCTTTTATTAAATTTCAATTTTCAATTTTTTAAAATTTATTATGTTTTATACATTTATTCCTTTGTTTATTTTTCCTATTGTTTTCCCACTGGGGTTAATCTTATATATATATATACCCAGAGGTACCCAGAGGTGTATATATATATACCTCTATTTAACTATTCTTTCTTTACTTTCTTTTCCTCACCATATTTATTTGCTTTGTCTTTGTTACTTTATTCTCCAGTTGGTACCTTGCATTAGTTTTGTTTTCCAGTTTGTGCTTTAGTTATTTTTGTTCCTAACTGGTGGATATCATTTTTTATTTTCTTTCTTTACCAGGTAAATCTATTGTACTTTAAGTTTTTTGGACTGTTTTCATTTTGCTTATGCTGCTGCTACTGCTGCTAAGTCACTTCAGCTGTGTCCGACTCTGCGTGACCCCATAGACAGCAGCCCACTAGGCTCCTCTGTCCCTGGGATCCTCCAGGCAAGAATACTGGAGTGGGTGGCCATTTCCTTCTCCAATGCATGAAAGTGAAAAGTGAAAGTGAAGTCGCTCAGTCATGGCTGACTCTTAGCGACCTCATAGATGGCAGCCCACCAGGCTCCCCCATCCCTGAGATTCTCCAGGCAAGAACACCGGAGTAGATTGCTATTTCCTTCTCCAATTCATGAAAGTGAAAAGTGAAAGTGAAGTCACTCAGTCAGACTCTTAGTGACCCCATAGACTGTAGCCTATCAGGCTCCTCCGTCCATGGGATTTTCCAGGCAAGAGTACTGGAGTGGGATGCCATTGCCTTCTTCAATTTTCTTGCTTATGGGCATATATATATATATATATTTTTTTTTTCTTGCTTATGAGTGCCATAATAAACCACCTGTGGAATCTCCATTCCATCAAAGATCAAGCCCTGCCTGAGCCTTTGGATTGGGAATAGAGATTCCAAGACCCTAGATACCAGGGAACTCCTAACCCTAGAGAGTATCAAATAATGAGAACTCCCTCAAAGGCAACCACTTGAATACAAGACATAGCATCACCCAACTGCCAGTAGCATCCTATGCAGGATGCTTCATCAAAACATCAAGCAACACAAAAATACAAACCCAATCATCAGCAGACAGGATTACCACTTCACTCAGCCCTGACCATCAGAGAGAAAAACAAACAAACAAACAAAAACCCACTTTATCCCACCCTACATGAAGCTTACACAAACCACTGGATCAACCTAATAAGGGCAGAAATTAAATGGAAGAAAGAATTCAACCATGAAGCTTGGGAAAAGGAGAACTCCAAGTTTGTTTGTTTGTTTGTTTTTTAAATAAAATGAAAAGATAGAGGAGTACTGCACAAATGAAGGAAAATCCTAGAAAGACATAAGTCCAAATAAATGAACAGAAAGTAGGAAAATTGCCTGAAAAAGAATCAGAATAATGATAGTAAAGGTTATCCAAAATCTTGAAAATATAATGGAGAAAACTCGAAAATCAATTAAGAAAAACATAAAAAAATTAAAGAATAACCATTCACAGACAAACTGCAATTACTGAAATTAAAAATACTCTAGAAGGAATCAATAGCAGAATATATGAAGCAGAAGAGAGGGTTCATTAACTGGAAGATAGATGAGAGAAATAACTGCTGAAGAGCAGAATAAAGTAAAAAGAATGAAAAGAAGTGAGGATAGTCTCAGAAAATTGGGACAATATTAATGCACTAACATCAAATTATAGGGATCCCAGAAGAAGAGGAGAAAAACAGAGGGTGTAAGTAAATTTTTGAACATATTATAGCTGAATATTTCCTCAACATGGTTAAGAAAATAGGCAATCAATTTCAAAAAGCACAAAGAGGCCCATCAGGATAAAACTAAGGAGAAATACATCAAGACACAATTAATCAAACTAACAAAGATTAACCACAAAGAAATAATATTAAAAGCAATAAGGTGAAAGCAACAAGTAATATACAAGGAAACCCCATATGTTTAACAGACCATTCAGCAGAAACTCTGAAAGCCAGAAGAGAATGGAATGATACATTTAAAGTACTTGACAGGGAGAAAAAAACCTACAACCAAAATTACTCTGCCTGGCAAGGATCTCATTCAAAATTGATGGAGACATAAAAATTTTGCATATGAGCAAAAGTTAACAGAATTTATTACCACAAAACTACATTACAAAAAACGTTAAAGGGACTTATATAGTCAGTAAATGCAAAAGTAGAAAAAGATATACAAAAATGAACCTCAAACACTTATGAAAATGGCAATAGGAACACATATATATCAATAACTACTTTAAGTGAAATGGATTAATGCTCCATCCAAAAGATACAGACTGGCTGAATGAACACACAAAAAAAGATCTCTATATATATGCTATCTACTTGAAACACATTTCAGTACTAAAGACATATACAGACTGAAAGTGAGACAATGGAAAATATATTTAATGCATATGGAATTCAAAAGGAAGCTAGAGTATTAATCCTCATATCAGACAAAAGAGTCCTTAAAGTAATGAATATTATAAGAGAGAAGTAAGTCCACTACAGAATGATCAAGGGATCAATCGAAGAGGAAGACATAACATTTGTAAAAATATATGTACCCAAAACAGGATATGGTAAGAGTGAATGTCAACATTCTAGGAATCAGCAAACTAAAATGGACTGGAATGGGTGAATTTAACTCAGATGACCATTGTATCTACTACTGTGAGTAGTAGAAGATATACTCCCTTAGATGAAACAGAGTAGCCATCAGGTCAACAAAAGAGTCCAAAATGCAGTACTTGGATGCAGTCTCAAAAATGACAGCATGATCTATTTGTTCCCAAGGAAAACCATTCAATATCATGGTGATCCAAGGCTATGCCCCAACCAGTAATGCTGAAGAACCTGAAGGTGAAAGGTTCTATGAAGACTTAAAAGACATTTAGAATTAACACCCCCAAAATATGTCATTTTCATTATAGGGGACTGGAATGAAAAGTAAGAAGTCAAGAAACACCTGGTGTAACAGGTAAATTTGGCCTTGGAGGACAGATTGAAGCAGGGCAAAGGCTGATAAAGTTCTGCCAAGAGAATGCCTTAGTCATAGCAAACACCCTCTGCCAACAACACAACAGAAGACTCTATACATGGACATCACCAAATGGTCAACACCAAAATCAGATTAATTATGTTTTTTGCAGCCAAAGATGGAGAAGCTCTATACAGTCAGCAAAAACAAGACTGGGAACTGACTGTGGCTCAGATCATGAACTCCTTATTGCCAAATTCAGATTTAAATAGAAGAAAGTAGGGAAAACCACTAGACCATTCAGGTATGACCTAAATTAAATCCCTTATGATCATACAGTGAAAGTGAGAAATAGATTTAAGGGACTAGATCTGATAGACAGAGTGCCTGATGAACTATGGACAGAGGTTCGTGATATTGTACAGGAGACAGAGATCAAGACCATTCCCATGGAAAAGAATTGCAAAAAAAGCAAAATGACTGTCTGAGAAGGCCTTACAAATAGCTGTGAAAAGAAGAGAAACAAAAAGCAAAGGAGAAAAGGAAAGATATAAGCATCTGAAAGCAGAGTTACAAAGAATAGCAAGGTGAGATAAGAAAACCTTCTCAGTGATCAATGCAAAGAAATATAAGAAAACAGCAGAATGAGAAAGAACAGAGATCTCTTCTTAAAAATTCGAGATACCAAGGGTACATTTCATGCAAAGATGGGCTCAATAAAGGACAGAAAGGGTAGGGAACTAAAGAAGCAGAAGATATTAAAAAGAGGTGGCAAGAATATAAAGAAGAACTGGACAAATATATATATATATCTTCACAACCCAGATAATCACGATGGTGTGATCACTCACTTAGAGCCAGACATCCTGGAATGTGAAGTCAAGTGGGCCTTAGAAAGCATCACTACAAACAAAGCTAGTGGAGGTGATGGAATTCCAGTTGAGCTGTTTCAAATCCTGGAAAATGATGCTATGAAAATGCTGCACTCAAAGGCCAACAAATTTTGAAAACTCAGCAGTGGCCACAGGAGTGGAAAATGTCAGTTTTAATTCCAATTCCAAAGAAAGGCAATACCAAAGTATGCTCAAACTACCACACAATTGCACTCATCTCACATGCTAGTAAAATAATGCTCAAAAGTCTCCAAGCCAGACTTCAGCAGTACATGAACCGTGAACTTCCAGATGTTCAAGCTGGTTTTAGAAAAGGTAGAGGAACCAGAGATCAAATTGCCAACATCCGCTGGATCATCAAAAAAGCAAGACAGTTCCAGAAAAACATCTATTTCTGCTTTATTGACTATGCCAAAGCCTTTGACTGTGTGGATCACAATAAACTGTGGACAGTTATGAAAGAAATGGGAATACCAGACCACCTAACCTGCCTCTTGAGAAATCTGTATGCAGGTCAGGAAGCAACAGTTAGTACTGGACATGGAACAACAGACTGGTTCCAAATAGGAAAAGGAGTATGTCAAGGCTATATATTGTCACCCTGCTTATGTAACTTATACGCAAATTATATCATGAGAAATGCTAGGCTGGAAGAAGCACAAGCTGGAATCAAGATTGCTGGGAGAAATATCAATAACCTCAGATATGCAGATGACACCACCGTTATGGCAGAAAGGGAAGAGGAACTAAAAAGCCTTTTGATGAAAGTGAAAGAGGAAAGCGAAAAAGTTGGCTTAAAGCTCAACATTCCGTAAGCTAAGATCATGGCATCTGGTCCCATCACTTCATGCGAAATAGATGGGAAACACTGTCAGACTTTATTTTTGGGGGCTCCAAAATCAATACAAATGGTGATTGCAGCCATGAAATTAAAAGATGTTTATTTCTTGGAAGGAAAGTTATGACCAATCTAGATAGCATACTAAAAAAGCAGACATTACCTTGCCAACAAAGGTCTGTCTAGTCAAGGCTATAGTTTTTCCAGTGGTCATGTATGGATATGAGAGTTGGACAGTAAAGAAAGCTGAGCACCGAATAGTTGATGCTTTTGAACTGTGGGTTGAAGAAGACTCTTGAGAGTCCCTTGGACTGCAAGGAGATCCCACCAGTCCATCCTAAAGGAGATCAGTCCTAGGTGTCCATTGGAAGGACTGATGATGAAGCTGAAACTGCAATACTTTGGCCACCTCAAGGGAAGAGTTGACTCATTGGAAAAGACTCTGATTCCTGGAGCGACTGGGGACAGGAGGTGAAGGTATACAAATGGTGATTGCAGCCATGAAATTAAAAGATGTTTATTTCTTGGAAGGAAAGTTATGACCAATCTAGATAGCATACTAAAAAAGCAGACATTACCTTGCCAACAAAGGTCTGTCTAGTCAAGGCTATAGTTTTTCCAGTGGTCATGTATGGATATGAGAGTTGGACAGTAAAGAAAGCTGAGCACCGAATAGTTGATGCTTTTGAACTGTGGTGTTGAAGAAGACTCTTGAGAGTCCCTTGGACTGCAAGGAGATCCCACCAGTCCATCCTAAAGGAGATCAGTCCTAGGTGTCCATTGGAAGGACTGATGATGAAGCTGAAACTGCAATACTTTGGCCACCTCAAGGGAAGAGTTGACTCATTGGAAAAGACTCTGATTCCTGGAGCGACTGGGGACAGGAGGTGAAGGGGATGACAGAGGATGAAATCGCTGGATGGCATCACCAACTTGATGGACATGAGTTTTCGTAAATTCCAAGAATTGGTAATGGACAGGGAAGCCTGGCGTGCTGATATTCATGTGGTTGCAAAGAGTTGGACATGGCTGAGCACCTGAACTGAACTGAACTGAATGGAGCCAAAATGGGAACACCTCAATACAAAAGACAAACACTAACAGACACAAAAGGAGTAATTGATAGTAACACAATCATAGTAGGAGACTTAATCACCCCACTTACACCACTGGGGAGATCACCAAAACAGAAAAATAATAAGGAAACTCAAATTTTAACTGACACATTAGGCCAGATGGATCTCATTGATACCTTTAGGACATTCCATCCAAATGCAGAAAAATACATCTTCTCAAGTGCACAGAAAATATTCTCCAGGATAGACCACATCTTGGGTCACAAATAAAATCAGTAAATTTAAGAATATTGAAATTGTATCAATAATCCTTTCTGATCACAATGCTATGAGACCAGATATCTATTACAAGGGGGAAAAAATCTGTAAAAAATCACAAACATATGGAGATTAAATGACATATTTTTAAATTATGAACAGATTACTGAAGAAATCAAAAGAGTATCAAAAATTTTTTAGAAATAAATGAAAATGAAAACAAAATAACTCAAAACCTATGGGATGCAGGAAAAGCAGTTGTAAGAAGGAAGTTCATAGCAATACAATCCTATCTCAAGAAACAAAACTAACATCAAATAGACAACCTAACTTTATACCTAAAACAGCTGGAAAAAGATCAAAGAAACCCCAAAGTTAGCAGCAGGAAAGAAAGCATAAAGATCAGAGCAAAAATAAATGAAAAAGAAATGAAATAAACAATTTTAAAGATTAATAAACTGAAAGTTGATTCTTTGAGAAGTTAGACAGAATAGACAAACTTTTAACAACTCATCAAGAAAAAAAGAGAGAATGATCAATTCAACAAAATTAGAATGGGAAAATGAGAGTTTACAACAGACAATGCAGAAATACAAAGGATTATAAAAGACTATTATGGACAAGTATATGGCAATAAAATGGATAAGCTGGAATAAATATACAGATTCTTTAAAAAGTTCAATCTTCCAAGACTGATCAGGAATAAATATTTATTATTAGCAACTCAATTACAAGCACTGAAATCAAAACTATGATCAAAAATCTCCCAAAAAACAAAAGCCCAGAACCAGCTGTCTTCACAGGTGAATTCTACAATTTACAGATGAGCTAATGCCTATCCTTCTAAAACTCTTCCAAAAAATTGCAGAGGAAGGAACACTTCCAAGCACATTCTCTGAGGCCACCATCACCCTGATACCAAAAGCAGACAAAGACAACACACAAAAAAGAAAATTACAGGCCAATATCACTTATGAACATATGTGCAAAAATCCTCAACAAAATTCTAGCAAGCAGAATTCAACAACACATTAAAAAGCTCATACACCATGATCAAGTTGGCTTTATTCCAGTTATGCAAGAATTCTTCAGTATATGCAAATCAATCATTGTGATACACCATATTAACAAATCAAAAGACAAAAACCATATGATAACCTCAATGGATGCAGAAAAAGCCTTTGACAAAATCCAGCACCCATTTATGATTAAAACTCTTTTAAAAATAGGCATAGAAGGAATCTACCTCAACATAGTAAAGTCCATATATGATAAACCCACAGTAAACATTTTTCTCAATAGTGAAAAACTAAAATTATTCCTTCTAAGATCAGGAACCAGGCAAGGATGTCCACGCTCATTACTATTATTCAACATAGTTTTGGAAGTTCTAGCTATGACAATCAGAGAAGAAAAATAAATGAAAGGAATCCAGATCAGAAAAGAAGCAACGCTCTCACTGTTTGCAGATGACATGATACATACATAGAAAACTCTAAAGATACTATCAGAAAATTACTAGAGCTAATCAATCAGTGTAGCAAAGTCACAAGAATCAAAATCAATACATGGATATCACTTTCATTCCTATATACTAACAATTAAAAATCAGAAAAAGAAATTAAGGAATCAATTTCATTCACCACTTCAACAAAATAATAAAATACTAGGAATGAAGCTACCTAAGGAGACAAAAAACTGTATACAGAAAATTATAAGATACTGATGAAAGAAATTAAAGATGATATAAATAGATGCTCCTGTGTTGGAAGAATCAATATTGTGAAAAAGACTATACTACAAAATGCAATCTACAGGTTCAGTGTAATCCCTATCAAATTATCAATGACATTTTTCACAAAACTAGAACAAATAATATCACAATTATTATGGAAACACAAAAAATCCCCAAATAGCCAAAATGGTTTTGAGAAAGAAGAAAGAAGATGGAGGAATAAACATTTCTGACTTCAGATCATCCTAGAAAGCTACAGTCATCAAGACAGTATGGTACTGGAACAAAAACAGAAATGTAGACCAATGGAACAAGATAGAGAGCCCAGAAATAAACCCATATACATATGAGTATCTTATTTTGGACAAAGGAGCGAAGGACATACAATGAGGCAAAGATAGCCTCTTCAATAAGTTTTGATGGGAAAACTGGGAAACTACATGCAAAAGAATGAAATTAGAATGCTTTCTAACACCATGCACAAAGATAAACTAAAAATGGATTAAAGATCTAAGTGTAAGACCAGAAACTATAAAACTCTTAGAGGAAAACATAAGCAGGACACTCGATGACATAAATCAAAGTAAGATCCTCTCAGACCCACCTCCTAGAATAATGGAAATAAAAACAAAATTAACAAGTGGGACCTAATTAAACTTTAAAACTTTTGCACAGCAAAAGAAACTATAAACAAGGTGGAAATATAACCCTCAGAATGTAAGAAAATAATAGCAAATGAAACAACTGACAATGGATTAACTTCCAAAAATGCAGTATCTCATATAAGTCAATACTAGAAAAACAAACAACCTAATCAAAAAGTGGTGGAAAGATTTAAACAGGCATTTTTCCAATGAAGACATACAGATGGCTAACAAGCACGTGAAAATATGCTAAAAATGCACACTTTTAGAGAAATGCAAATCATAACTACAATGAGATATCATCTGATAGCAGTCAGAATGGTTATCAAAAAGTCTACAGACAATAAAAGCTGGAAAGGGTGTGGAGAATTGGGAACCCTCTTGCACTTTTGGTGGAAATGTAAATTGATACAGCCACTATTGAAGATGATATGGAGATTTCTTTAAAAACTAGGAATAAAACCACCATATAAATCAGCAATCCCACATGTAGGCATATACCTTTGCTGCTGCTGTTAAGTGACTTCAGTCGTGTCGGACTCTGTGCGATCCTAGAGATGGCATCCCACCAAGCTCCCCCATCCCTGTGATTCCCCAGGAAAGAACACTGGAGTGGGTTGCCATTTCCTTCTGCAATGCATGAAAGTGAAAGTGAAGTCACTCAGTTCAGTTCAGTCGCTCAGTTGTATCCGACTCTTTGCAACCTCATGAATCGCAGCACGCCAGGCTCCCTGTCCATCACCAACTCCCAGAGTTCACTCAGACTCACGCCCATTGACTCAGTGATGCCATCCAGCCATCTCAT
>SJXQ01000358.1:0-104876 GCA_006408695.1 Aepyceros melampus
AGATTTTTAATGAGAATAATTTAATTAATGTAAATAGATCTGAAGCAGAACTCATCTGCTAGGATTGCCATTAAACAAATACCACACTGGATAGCTTAAACAACACTTTATTTTCTTAGAGTCTTGAGGCTGGAAGTCCAAGATCAAGGTGTTGGCAGGTTTGACTTCCTCTGAGACCTCCCTCTGCAGCTTGCAGATGGCCCCTTTCTCACTCTGTCCACACAAGCTCTTTTCTCTGTGTGTCCAAGCTCCTGCTCTCTCTTTGTGTATCCAAATTTCCTTTTCTTATAACAACCCAATCAGATTGGATTAGAGCTCACCCTCACAGCCTTATTTTAACATAATTCCCTCTTTAAAGGTTCTGTTTCCATACACAGTCACATTCTGAGGTCCTGAAAGCTAGAACATTAACATATAAATTTGGAGGGGAAGTTGGATGACAATACAATGCTAATTGTGGCTTCCCTGGTGGCTCAGATGGTAAAGCTTCTGCCTGCAATGCAGGAGGCCCAGGTCAGAAAGATCCCCTGGAGAAGGAAATGGTAATCCACTCTAGTACTCTTGCCTGGAAAATTCCATGGACAGAGGAGCCTGGTAGGCTACAGTTCATGGGGTCGCAAAGAGTCACCCCTGAGCGACTTCACTTTTGTAATTGACGGCACTCATATTTTCGCATTCTTGAGTGGCATTTGACAATTCAAATCTTTTAAAGAATTTATCCAGTTACAAAATTTATTGGCTTAAAATTGTTAATAATTTTCCCTCAACATTATTATCTATAGAGTTTCTAGCTTTGTGACCTCTTTCATTCCTGGCATTGATAGTGTGTCTCCTATTTTCTTGATCATTAAGAGTACACAGTAATCAGTTCATCGATTTATTCAGAAAAATCAGAATTAGAAACCACTATTTTTTTTTTTTCCAGGGCATCCCTGGTGGCTCACCGGTAGAGAATCTGCCTGCCAATGCAGGAGACATGGGTTCAATCACTGAGTCAGGAAGATCCCCTGGAGTAGAAAATGGCAACACACTCCAGTATTCTTGCCTGGGAAGTCCCATGGGCAGAGGAGCCTGGTGGGCTACAGTCCCTGGGTTCACAAAAGAGTCAGACACAAACTAGAGACTAAATATCATACAACAATAACAACAGTAGCAATTGTTCTCTAATGTTTTTCAGGTTTTTTTCCCATTCACCTCTGCTCTTTATTTTTTTCTGATTCTATGACATTATGGTTAACTTACTCTTATTTTTCTTGTTTCTTATCCGAATAGTTATCTTTCCTTTAAGGCCTTAATACTTTTTTGTAGCTCCATATTTTTATGTGATATAGTTTTATTTCTGCTTCCTGAATTTATATATTTATATATTATATAAATTCAGGGCTTCCTGGCTGGTACAAGCTATAAAGAACCCAACTGCCAAGGCAGGAGACATAAGAGACATGGGTTCAATCCCTGGGTTGGGAAGATTCCCTGGAGGAGGGCATAGCAACCCACTCCAGTATTCTTGCCTGGAGAATCCCATGGGCAGAGGAGCCTTGCAGGCTACAGTCCTTAGGGTCAGAAAGAGTTGGACACAAATGAGGCAACTTAGCATGCATACATATATGTGTGCATGTGTGTATATGTGTGTGTTTGTATGTGTATATATGTATATATGAATGTATACATATATACATGTATGTGTGTGTGTGTGTGTGTGTGTGTGTGTAGTAACCTAGCCCTGCTGGGAGTGAACTTTCTCCCTTTTGGTGGTCTGAAAATCTTTATTTCACTTTCAATTTGGAAGATATTTTTAATGGTATATAATCTTAAATTCACAGTTTCTTCCCCCTTTTAATATTTCAAAGATACTATTTGATTACCTTCTGGTTTGCATAGATTTTCCATGACAAGTCAGGTGATATATTTCTGAGGACTCTAACTTGTTCCCAAATGTTATGAAGGGAACAAGTTACAATGTTATGTTTGACCTACTGTTTTATACACCCCTGCCCTTTGGCTTTGAATAGTTTTTTCTCTCTCATATCTGTAGATCAATACTTACCCCTAAACTCAAGAGATCCTTTCTAAAGATCTTCAGCACCTTGTTGATGTAATTGCTTTTTCTCCATTATGCTGTCCCCAAAATTCTAACTAGTTGATCTCCCCAAACTCTGATCTTTACCTCCCCAAGACAACCAGGCTTTGTTTGATTTCCCCTGCCTTCACTGCATTCTGCAAACTGTCTTATACTAGGCCATTTGTTGTGGTCATCTATGTCAATTACTTTCCTACTTTTCAAGGATGACTCTCTTTTGCTATTTTTTATCCAGTGTTTGCAAACCAATGTGTTTTATGTTTGGTCTCATTATCCCTAAAAGAAAAAATGTAAATCTAACACTTTTTACTACATCATGGCAGTTCAATGGTTGAGATTGTAGAATTTCAAAATCCAGAAGTGTAAGATAATAAATTTCTATGGTTTTAAGTCAATATGTTTGTGGTAGTTTGTTGTAGCAGCCACAGGAAACTAGAACAGGGTTCTTAATTTTTGCACTCAAACCACATGAATATATACATATTTAAAACTTGAGTATTATTTATATTTCCACCTAATAGCATTCAAAAAACGGTCAACAATTCTTTTCAGTGATGTGTCTATTTTAGAAAAATTAATTTGGGAAATGCAGGATTTGCTCATATTTTCTCCCTCTTCCTCCCTACCACCCACATTACCAAGTAATTATGAGTTTATACTTTAAGGACCTCTCAAATACGTCAACTTCCATGCAAGTTTGCTATCATTATAAACTACTACATTAATCCAGAACCCATCCTTTATTATTCACCTATAGCAGCAACCTACTAACTTGTCTCTTACCTCTAACCTCATCACTCTAATATTTATCCTCTACTCCTGAAGAAGAGGAAGTTCTGAAAGTGCATATCTAATCACACATTACTTCTCATTCAGATTCTTGACTGCCTCCTTTAGCTCTCTAGTCAAAATCAAGTGCTTCAATTTAACCCACAACGCCATTTGTGATCAGGACTGTGCCTAACACTCTAGTTTAACATCCTGTTATTCTCCTACCTGAACTATTTTAATTATTTTTTGATCACCAGTCTACATGACTTAACTGCCTCTCTTCTGTGCTCATCTCAGATCCTATTAAGGCCTTTATCCTAGCATTATCATACTTTATTGTAAAAATAATGTATGTAAAATAGATAGCCAACAGGAGTTTGCTGTATGGCTCAGGAAACTAAAAGGGGCAAAAAAAAAAAAAAAATTAATTCACCTAACTGTCTTATCTAATTTAATAATAAATCTTCCTTAGGATAAGAATCACATGATTATTAGGCCAAGTATGTTTATAAAAAGTGTAGTTCTAGCTTCACAGTTATATCTACTGAATGAATGTTTTTGTATAAGAAAAAAATCTGTATGAAAGCCAAAATTGCCCAAAATGTGCAGATACTTGCTAAATGAAGAAAAGATTTTCAGTGCAATTAAGAATTAAAACAAACACTGGATAAACTTATGACTTCAAACAGAATAAGATTAAGCATTAAAAATCATTTTAAAATGAGAAGACATGTATGTTGTGTTTAGTTACTGATTTACATCTCTGTCTTTAAAGGGAGATTATAACTGCTTATATAAAGTGAATGTGTGTAAAAGTCACATAAATTTATATAAAATAAAGTAAATTGCTAAGCATATGTTTGATTTGTACATTCCTTAAAAATAACATGTTTTCCTTCCAAAATGGAGTGATTGGATTCTTTTTGAAAAGATAAAGTGCCTAATTTTTTCCCCCTTTTCTCTTGTTCCCAGCTCTTTTTCCCTTTTCCTACTGACATTGTAGATACATTGCCAAGATTGCTATGGCAACTGATGAAGTTTTAAATATAAGACATTCAATCCAATGTTAATAAATCATTTAAGAATAAATGCCTCTAATGACAGCTGGGCTTCCCTGGTGGCTCAGATGGGAAAGAATCTGTCTGCAGGAAACCTGGTTCAACCCCTGGATCGGAAGATCCCCTGGAGAAAGGAATGGCTACTCACTCCAGTATTCTTGCCTGGAGAATTTCATGGACAGAGAGGAAGCTGGCGGGCTACAGTTCATAGGGTCACAAAGACTTGGACACGACTGCAGCAACTTAGCATGACATGAGAGAGTTATCTTTATTATTCAAAACTAGTTTGTTTTATGGATGTTTTGTTTCCTCCCATGAAAAAGTTTTGGTTAAAAAAAAATGATGCATGCTAGGAACTAGTTTTTTTCTAATTTGTACTCGAGTTCTTTAAAAGAAATATATGCAGAAACAGATGTGACCACTATGTCAGGATACTAAATAGCTGACCCGTTTGGTCCTAATTATTGATAGTTTACCACGGCATTAGCCTTGTCTTCTACAAAAGCGTTAGCGGAATTGACAGCAGGAACACACATGATTTATTCATTAAGAATGAGCTATAGCTTCCTGCATTTTCAGCTCCAGGCACTCAGGCTGTACAGTGCCTTGTCATTCAGCAAGAACTAGTCCAAGTCAGGAAGCACTTTAGCGTGTTTACAGAAATATCTTTTAAAACAGACTTAACTATCAGACAACCCCCTTGTAAAGCTTTCTCTCTAAGAAACTTGGCTTAAAGATTATCACTCCACACTCACGAAAATCAATGTTAGAGTCTGACAGTTGTTCCAGACTGATGTTGGATTTCCTTTCTTCATTGAATTGAATTTCCTGTAGACGGTGAATATACTAACAGTCACCAGGTGCTTTTTCCTGACTCTTACTAGTGATTTTTTTTAAGCCATTAAATAGACCCCTTATGTTTTATCAAGTATTCAATGTGTACAGTGGAAAAGATTGTGATTGATAGTTGTTTAAGAAACCAACAACTGGTGAAAGGCAAGCCTGCCAGTTTTTGTACATAGGCTAATAATGATAACATTAATAATAATTTAAGTAGCACTTCCTGAGGATAGAGTGAATGTCAGGCATCTGATCAGCCCTTTATACATTATCCCTCTTAATCCTCAACTAGAACTCTGAAATCGGTTTTATCTCCATGTTACCAATGTTCCTGTTGAGCCTAGGACATTTTGAATGTTTTACCCAAAGTGATAAAGAAATTCCTGGAGCAGCAATTTGGCAGCAAACTATCAGAGTCCAAGATCTGAGTTCTCAGCCATAGTGTTCAAAGTGCCTTCTGATCTTTAGCATTCCTCCCATTCCAGGAGTAAAGAACACACACAGATCCATCACCTGAATGATGGAGATCATTTCAAAGTGATTTCCAAATTGGTCTCCAAATTTTAGCAACTTCTGAAGTTGTTACTTTGCCAACAAAGGTCCATCTAGTCAAAGCTATGGTTTTTCCAGTAGTCATGCACGGATGTGAGAGTTAGACTATAAAGAAAGCTCAGCACTGAAAAATTGATGCTTTTGAACTGTGGTGCTGGAGAAGACTCTTGAGAGTCCCTGGGACTGCAAGGAGATCCAACCAGTCCATCCTAAAGGAGACCAGTCCTGGGTGTTCTTTGGAAGGACTGATGTTGAAGTTGAAGCTCCAATACTTTGGCTACCTGATGCGAAGAGCTGACTCATTTGAGAAGACCCTGATGCTGGGAAAGATTGAAGGCAGGAGGAGAAGAAGATGACAGAGGATGAGATGGCTGGATGGCATCATCGACTCAGTGGAGATGAGTTTGGGTAAACTCTGGGAGTTGGTGATGGATGGGGAAGCCCAATGTGCTGCAGCCCATGGGGTCACAAAGAGTCAGACATGACTGAGCGACTGAACTGAACTGTACTGAAGCTGCTGATCTATATTTCCCATTGCCTAAAAATGCCCTGACAGCACTCAAATTCTTTTATTCTTATACTGTTGCCAACTGCATTTACTCTCAAGTGCTTTAACTTTTCTTTAAACAAACTCAAACTCCAAACAAAAACTAAGAATTGATCTTCCTCAAGCCTCGAATTGAATTTTTCTCTGAGCAGCCACCATCTGAGACTAGAAGATTGTAGCCATCAGAAACGGCCTCATACAGTTTTGGCAGTTACGGTGGAAGAGAAATCGAGGAGACCTGTGGGAAATTTTTAACATTTGAAATAACTTTTGAGGAAGTAAGCCGGAAAGAGGAGCCTGGCAGGCTATAGTCCATAGGTTCACAAAGTCAGACACAACTGAAGCGACTTAGCACACATGCACACACTCTATTTATAGAAAATTGTTTTGGCAAAAACTTAAATGATCAATATTCGATCTCTTACAAACTTCTACCCTAACTTTAAAAATGTAGCACCCTGATCTTGAACTTCTAGCCTCTGGAAAATAAAAGTGTCTATTTAAGTCACTGAGTCGGTGATATATCATTATGATAGCCCAAGCTGACTAGGATCCTATTTCACTAGACAGAGAATTCCCTGAGGGAAGGATGCTCAGATTTTGTTTCCTAGCATCTAACAGGGGGCCTGGCACACAGAGAGTACCACTCATCTGCAAAAAGCGTAAATGAAAACATGCATAATGAATGAATACAAGGTGCCAAACAATTTTTGTAGGGTTAATTGAACAAATTAATTTCATACAGAGAGCATTTAGCTGTACATTGAGTCCTTAATGGAGTTTTACAATAAGCCATGATTTTGTTTTATTTGAATAAATGTATTTTCTCCATCCTACTTCTATATGTAACAATCCCCAGAAGGAACTAAAGAAACAAGTGAATGACAATGACACCAAATCATAGTGTCATTATACATGACAACCATATATACATGGTATTAATAATTAATAAAAAGGTGATTAGTAAAAGGGTGATAGAATCTTGGCTATATCACTTGCCAGTTTTGAGACCTCAGGTGAATGAATTATGCTGCTGAAACTTTAGTTTCCTGGAGAATATGGTAATTCCTGCCCTCCCAACTCACTGTGTTATGAGAATTAAATGAGATGAGGTACGCAATGATGCCTTGTGAGCTCTAAGCATTACACGAGTTTGAGCTCATTCAACCCACAAGGCTGATGAAGAAAACAAGATGGTCACACCAAGGTCTCTGACCTCTAGGAATTCAGAAATGTAAATAAAGGAATAGATGTGTTGGATTAGGAGCTACAGTAGTTCAGTGTGGGTAGAACTCAATGCGTAGGGTTCCCTGGTGACTGAGTGGTAAAGAATCTGCCTGCAATGCAGGAGACCCAGTGTTCAATCCCTGGGTTGGGAAGATCCTTTGGAGTGGGGCATGGCAACCCACTCCAGTACTCTTGCCTGGAGAATTCCACAGACAGAGGACCCCAGTGGGCTGTGGTTCATAGCGTCGCACAGAGTTGGACATGACTGAAGCAGCTAAACAGCAGCAGCAGCAGAACTCAACGTGTACCCAGAAGTGTGGTGGAAAATACAATTATAAATGTAGTTAAGGTCCAGTTTCAGAAGAATCTTAATGTGTTCTGAGTGGGAATTTGGATTGCAATGACATGCAATCAGTTTAATGTTTTCAGACACTCCCTCTGGCAGCAGAAAAAGATATTACCCTGAAGAAGACTTTAAGCTCAATGGATTAAGGAAGGTTAACTCATACCTATAACTACAGATTGTTGATTTGGGTTATATATCTAGGATAAATAAAAATAGTAATAAAATTATTTAGCCAAAATTTGAAACCATGGTAGTAGCTTAATATTTTATCTTTACACTTGGCCTCCCACCTGTGTGTTTCTTTTCCTGCTCTTTAAAAGCAATTGTTCTTATCTCTGGTCAACAGATAAAGAAACTAAAGGACAGAGATTACATGACTATAGTATGAAATAGCTGTTAGCCCTTTTCAGGGGCAGAAATAAAATACAATGTATTAATGACTCCTTTCCAGTAACCAGTGCTGTCTCAAAAACCAGGTGTCAGCAAAGTACCTGCTCTGTCCATAGACCAGTAGAACAGTCTTACTGGCATCTGGTTTTGGTTATCTGTTGTGGCAGGCTACCTCCTGGTCCCACTTCACACCAGACCCAAAACAGAGAAAAAATACATGTGAACACATCTCTGAGTTTTGCTCTGGCTTCAGGGACTGACTGTTACATCTTCTGTATCTCTTCCATAGGAAAGAAGCATATCTAAGTGCTGGTATAAATGGTCACAGAGACCAAAGGGACTGACTGTTGCTAATGGAAGATGTTCTGTCCTGCAGCTCTTAGAAGTCTGTTGTCATAGCTTTGTAGTGTTGTGAGGGAAAAATAAAGGCACTGTGAGAAATACATTAAATAGAAAAGTCCCAATTTCAGGGGGAGATGTTCTTTTTAGTGCAGACAATGGGAGAAGGGTTCTGCTTAAAATGCTTGGCGAGGAGTTGATTAAGAGCCCTCTGGGCTTTCTATGCCCTTTAAGCGGAGACATTAGATGTATCTTCAATGAGAAATAAAATGACAAGGGTGGGGACACGAAACTTAGAAAACAAGATTCAAATACTTGATTTTCAGAAATGCTGTAAACTATACAAATATATATCATGAAAAAGAACAGAGCCTGAAAAGCACATGGTATGTGACAAGTTAAATTGAAAGCTCTTCCTGTGAAGGTATTATTTTGTCTGGATTGTGAAATAGTTGATAATAGTCTTTTAAATTTATAGGAATAATATACTGTCATTTGAAATCTCAGTTATGTCTTCCCAATCCAATGAATGAAGCTGAGTCTGCTGTATTAGAAGGAAGAAATGTAGCACTCAGTCAAACTGTGGATATCGTTATTATGTCTGTGTGGTGGACCTTAAAGACACAATGAAAAATAGCAAACAACTATAGAGACTCTGCATAAGCCCCACTACCTTGAAGGATGTAAAAGAAAGAGAAATGATAGCAAATCTTTTGTCTCCATGCAGGGACACTCAATTTACATTTTATGGGGAAGCATTTTGTAAATACAATCTAATTAATGAAGTTACTAATAAAATTATGCTTTTCAATAAATTTTACTAAGATAGGTTTTTAGAAAATTGAGGCATTTAATAAATCTTAATAGAAATGTATAAAATAGATTCACTTTAATTTAAGCAGTAAAAATTATCTTCCTTTATCATCTTAATTTAATTTCAAAGCCTAGAAAAAGAATTTAAATGTAAACCTGTCATTCATGATCAATATGTGAGGAATATAAAGTCTGAAGCATAATAAAAACTGCACAGTAGATTTATATGTTCATTTTTGTGGTTTATGGATAGTTTATTATCTACTTTATACTAACCTCAAAAGAAAACAGTGTGTTTAAGAACCAGCAACTTTTTATATTAAATCAGAACAGTAAACAACTCAAAGAGATGAAGATAACTTCATTAATGATGATAGGAAGCTGGCTCGGATATAAGTAATTTCCTACTCTTATCTTTTGTTTTTAGTCTCAACTTCAAAAGAGTAATGAGAATCAGCTTTTCCTTCTCCTGTTCCTCTCAAGGCTCTTTGTAAATGTACTGGGAAAGTTTTAGGTGCTATGTAATACGAAGATGACATTTGGGAAAGAAACATATTACTGCATTTTTAAACAGGACACAGTGGAAATGAATGCTATCATCAGTACTAAATAATTACTGGAAAGGAAAAGAAAGCCATGACCTGAATCACTATTCAGCAACTAAAACTAAAAATACAGGCTTGTGATCTTCCATTGCTGTAAAATATGGCTTTAACCATAAGAATTAAGGGTACATCTACCTAGGACTCCGCTTATTAACTGTTTAGTATTACATGTGAAATAATGATGGCTTAACAGTATTGAATGTGAAATTATTTCTATGTGCTTCAGAATCTAACTTGGTAACTAAATGTGTAATAACGTTGGGTGGATTTATTACTAGCAGAAAAATAATTTTGCTGAAATAGAGTAAAATTGTAAAGCTGAGTTGTATTAGAGGACTAAGCTTACTTTTTTCTTCTTTCTTCTTCATCTCCTCTCTTCAATTTCTGAGATCCTTTCTAATTCTAAAACTCTAGGAACTGTCTGTGAATTTAAAAAGTAGCAACTTCCATCCTTTATCAAGATTCTGGTTCACAGTTACATTTATTCTCGTTTGTAAACTTTCCTCTGTTCCTGGCAACCCACGCCTCTCTGGCTCTCATCCTTTGCCCTAGCCTGTAACACCTTACACCCTGCACACTTACTTGCACCCCTTTCTCCCTCTACTTGTCAATGTCCATCTCTTCTTTAAGAATTTTTTCACATCACTTCCTTCGTTAACTGTCTCCAGATTCTCCCAAATAAAGTGGTTAATTCAGAAAATGAAAAGATCTATGTCTTCTTGTTTAAGGCTAGAGATGTAGGGAAGAACCATGTTAAATATAATTTGGACCTGTCAGTTCAGTCACTGAGTCATGTCCAACTCTTTGCGAACCCATGAACTGCAGCACACCAGGCTTTCCTGTCCATCAGCAACTCCTGGAGCTTGCTCAAACTCATATCCATCAAGTTGGTGATGCCATCCAACCATCTCATCTTCTGTCGTCCCCTTCTTCTCCTGCCTTCAGTCTTTCCCAGCATCAGTGTCTCTTCTAAGGAGTCAGTTTTTTTGCATGGACCTATACAGAGTGAATAAGTCAGAAGGAGAAAAACAAATATTGTATATTAACACATATATATGAAATCTAGAAAAATTGTACTGTTGAACCTATTTTCAGGGCAACAATGGAGATACAGACATAGAGAACAGACTTATGGACATGGGGGTTGGGGGGATGAGAGGGCTGGACAAACGGAGAGACTGGAATGGATGCATATAAACTACCATTTGTAAAATCGATAGTGCAAATTTGCTGCACAACTTGGGAACTCAAACTGGGGCTCCATGACAGAGTAGAGGGGTGGGATAGGGTGGGAGTGGGAGAGGGGTTCAAGAGGGAGGGGACATACGTATATCTATGTCTGACTCATGATGATATATTGGCAGAAACCAACACAATATTGTAAAGCAATTATCCTTCAATTAAAAATAATTTTTTTTGAAAAAAAGCTATTTGGAGGGATAAGCCAACAAATTTGAACTTTGTCATGAGTCATGGAGTGTGTGAAGGACTTCAAGTAAGAACATGTTATATTCTTGTTTCATTTTAGAAAAATTCCTCTGACAACTAAGAGTAGTTTGGAAGTGAGGAAGATTGGAGGCAGAATGTTTTATTTCTTTTAGTAATTACATATGTACACAAAATAGACTATGAGATTTTTAATGGTAGACTGCATCTGTATATAAGCATTTTATTATCAAGTGACACTGTAAAAATTTATATTTAAAAGGATACTAAACTTTGGTCTATGTAAATTTTGTGACATTTTAAAGTAGAGGAGAAACAAAAGACTGAATTTTTCTACAGTTAATCCAATACCTTTGCTTCTTACACACATACACACATACTGTTACATTGCAATTGGTAAAGATACATTTTTGTTAATCAGACTTTAAAAGGACAAATAAATGTATAAAGTGTCTATATAACCAAAATCATAATTGATTATGGGCTGGGAGGCAATATGTTCTGATACAGACCTTGAATAGAGAAAAGTTTGTAACATTTCTTTGGTTCAAAGGTGATAGTTGGTGAGTTATTTTCCACAAGTATTCTTCTTTAGTATATTTAGATATCAAAGATCTTGGTCTTACTTGTTTAGAAGGAACATGGCTCAAAGCTTATCGCAAATAAATCTCCCCTAAGTTTCATAAAACAATTCGCGAAAACACTAAGGGTGAAATGCTTCCAAAGTGGCACAGTGGTAAAGAATCCACCTGCCAATGCAGGAGACGCAAGGGATGTGGGTTCGATCCCTGGGTTGGGAAGAACCCCTGGAGTAGGAAATGGCAACCCACTTCAGTATACTTGGCTGAAAAATTCCATAGGCAGAGGAGCCTGGAGGGCTACAGTCTGGGGTGTAATGGGTAGCATAACAATAAGCAAATAAATGCCTGTTGTAGTTCAGTCACTCTGTTATGTCCAACTCTTAGTGACCCCATGGACTACAGCACACCAGGCTTCCCTGTCCTTGACCATCACCCAGAGTTTGTTCAAATTCATGTCCACTGAGTCAGTGATGCCATCCAGCCATCTCATCCTCTGTCATCCCCTTCTCCTCCTGCGTCAGTCTTTCCCAGCATCAGGGTCTTTTCCAATGAGTCAGTTCTTCCCATCAGGTGGCCAAAATATTGAAGTTTCAGCTTCAGCCTCAGTCCTTCCAGTGAATACTCAGGGTTTATTTCCTTTAGGATGGACTGGTTGGATCTCCTTGCTGTCCAAGGGACTCTCAAGAGTTTACTTCAACACCACAGTTCGAAAGCATCAATTCTTTGGCTCTCAGCCTTTTTTATTGTCCAACTCTCACATTCACACATGACTACTGGAAAGACCATAGCTTTGACTAGACAGAAATTTGTTGGCAAAGTAATGTCTCTTTTTAATATGCCATCTAGGTTGATCATAGCTTTTCTTCTAAGGAGCAAGTATCTTTTAATTTCATGGCTATAGTAAGCATCTGCAGTGATTTTGGAACCCAAGAAAATAAAGTCTGTCACTGTTTCCATTATTTCCCCATCTATTTGCCATGAAGTGATGGGACCAGATGCCATGATCTTAGTTTTCTGAATGTTGAGTTTTAAGCTAGCTTTTCCACTCCCTCTTTCACCTTCATCAAGAGGCTCTTTAATTCCACTTCACTTTCTGCCACATGGGTGGTGTCATCTGCATATCTGAGGTTATTGATCTTTCTCCACGCAATCTTGATTCCAGCTTGTGCTTCATCCAGCCCAGCATTTCTCATGATGTACTCTGCATATAAGTTAAATAACCAGGGTGACAATATACAGCCTTGACGTACTCCTTTTCCTATTTGGAACCAGTCTGTTGCTCCGTGTCCAGTTCCAACTGTTGCTTCCTGACCATATAGGTTTCTCAAGAGGCAGGACAGGTAGTCTGGTATTCCCATCTCTTTCAGAATTTTCCACAGTTTGTTGTAATATACACAGTGAAAGGTTTTTACCATAGTCGATGAAGCAGAATTAGATGTTTCTCTGGAATCTCTAGCTTTTTCTATGATCCAACAGATGTTGGCAGTTTGATCTCTGGTTCCTCTGTCTTTTCTCAGTCCAGTTTGTACATCTGGAAGTCTTGGTTCACATATTGTTTAAGCCTTACTTAAAGGATTTTGAGAATTATCTCGGTAGCATGTGAAATGAGTGCAATTGTGTGATAGTTTGAACATTGTTATTGCCCTTATTTGGGATTGGAATGAAAATTGACTTTTCCTGTCCTGTGGCCACTGCTTTGTTTCCCAAATTTCCTGGCATATTGAGAGCAGAACTTTCATAGCATCATCCTTTAGGATTTGAAATTGCTCAGCGGGATTCCATCACCTCCACTAGCTTTGTTCATAGTGATGCTTCCTTAGTCTCATTTGACTTCTCATTCTAGGATGTCTGGCTCTAGGTGAGTGATCACACCATCGTGGTTATCTGGGTCATGTAGATCTTTTTTGCATAGTTCTTCTGTGTAAGAAATTCCTATTCCTAACCAAGTATTAACAAAGTGAAGGTTGTTTAACAGGTAAAAATTGATATTCAACTACCAAAAGTAGCATAAAGAATTCGATAAAAGAGTGAAAGTGAGTGACATATGTTAAAGGAATACATTGTCTTTTATCTGAAAATCGATGGATGATTATACTACACATTTATACATGCACACATAAACCTTACATGCCTGAGTCCTTTGAGTGTGTATTCTGGAATTATTTCATAGGTAGCAATTGTAGAATCTGAGGCATATATCTGAACAAAGCCAATAGCAGTTTTATATTCTATTTTCTATAAATCTGACCAAGTTTTTGTAGATTCGATTTAGTCCTATAAAATTCATTGGCAGTATCAGTACCAAACCAGATGCATTGAAATCTAGAGAGATTAGATCAGACTCTGTAGTTGCTGCAGGTCCACAAAACACCCACAAAACTAGAACAGAGAAAAAGAAAATTGGGCTTTTTAATTTTTCATTGAATCATACTTGATTCACAATGTTGTTTCTGGAGTACAGGAAAGTGATTCAGTTATATATGTGTATATAGTCTTTTTTGTATTTTTTCCATTATAGTTTATTAAGGGATATTGAATATAGTATCTGTAGTGTATACAGCGGTCCCTTTTGCTTATCTATTTTATAGATAGTCATTGTATCTGCTAATATCAAACTCCTAATTTACCCCTCCTCTACCCGCTAGACCCTTCAGTAATCATAAGCTGGTTTTCTATATAAGTCTTTTTCTGTTTCATAAATGAGTTCCTTTGTGTCACATTTTAGATTTCTATGTAAGTGATATTATATAGTATTGTTATTGTCTTTCTGAGTTCCCTCACTTAGTGTGATAACCTCTAGATCCATCCATATTGCTGCAAATGGCATCATTTCACTTTTTTTCTTTTTTATGGCTGAATAATATTTCATTGTATACTTGTATTACATCTTCTTTAACCATTCATCTGTTGATGAACATCTAGGTTGCTTCCATGTCTTGGTTATGGTAAGCAGTGCTGCTTTGAACATTTGGGTGCACGTATCTTTCAAATTATAGTTTTCTCTGGATATATACCCAGGAAAGGGATTGCAAAATCATATTGTATTTAAAGGACCCTCCATACTATTCGCCATAGGAACTGCACCAATTTATATTCCCATCAACAGTGTAGGGAAGTTTCCTTTTCTCCAAAACCTCTCCAGTCTTTATTATCTGTAGACTTTTGAATGATGGCTATTCTGACTTGTGGGCTTCCCAGTTGGCTCAGTGGTAAAGAACCTGCCTGCCAATGCAAGAGATGCCAAAGACATGGGTTCAGTCCCTGGGTTGGGAAGAGGGGGAAATAGTAACCCGCTCCAGTATTCATGCCTGGAGAATCCCATGGACAGAAAAGCATGGTGAGCTACAGTCCATAGGGTCACAAGAGTCAGACACAACTGAGCAACTGAGGACACGCACATTCTGACCTGTGTGACGTGGTACCTCAACTGGCGTTCATTTGCACTTTTCTAATAATTAGGAGGGAGAAGGCAATGGCACCCCACTCCAGTACTCTTGCCTGGAAAATCCCATGGACAAAGGAGCCTGGTAGGCTGCAGTTCATGGGGTTACTAAGAGTCAGGCACGACTGAGCAAATTCACTTCACCTTTCACTTTCATGCACTGGAGAAGGAAATGACAACCCACTCCAGTGTTCTTGCCTGGAGAATCCCAGGGACATGGGAGCCTGGTGGGCTGCCGTCTATGGGGTCACACAGAGTCGGGAAGGTGAGTATCTTACATGTGCCTGTTGACCATCTATATGTCTTCTCCTGAGAAATGTCTGTTTAGGTCTTCTGACTCCCAAAATTGAACTTTTTTAATCAGGCACATTCAAGTTTAAATTCCACTTTGACCACATAGCATCATTAAACAAGTGTCTCAGCCTTTTTGAACTCTGTTGTCTTATTTGTAAATGAAAATAATATCACTAATATTAACTTCAAAAGTTGCTGTAGAGATAAAATGAAGTAACACATGTATAATACCTAGCACAGAGTCTAAAGGCAGTGCAGGTGTAATAAAATATAGCTATTGTGTAGTTGCACACAGCACTGTCATCAAGAAAAGACACAAATGCCATCCAGAGCACAAAATAATTAAAATGTGATTATTTCCAGAGGGATGGGTATTAATGAAAGAAGGAAGATTTAGAAAGATTAAATAATTAGAGTCTCATCTGTAGATTGAATTTTAATGTGCAAAATTGATGGTAAAGGGAATTTCAGACAGAGAAAAAACAGAAAAAATGTCAGAATATTTTGGATCTTTGAGTATTGTTTGACTGGAGGGAATTTGGGTGTAGTCATGAAGAGACTTGAAAAACCACACCAGGAAGTATAATTCAATTCTTAAAGAGCAACTGACATGTTTTGAGGGCTTCCCTGATAGCTTAGTTGGTACAGAATCCACCTGCAATACAGGAAACCCTGGTTCAATTCCTAGGTCAGGAAGATCTGCTGGAGAAGGGACAGGCTACCCACTCCAGTATTCCTGAGCTTCCCTTGTGGCTCAGCTGGTAAAGAATCTACCTGCAGTGCAGGAGACCTAGGTTTGATCTCTGGGTTGAGAAGATCCCCTGGAGAAGGGAAAGGCTACCCACTCTAGTATTCTGGCCTAGAGAATTCATGGACTGTATAGTCCATGGGGTCAGAATATTTTGAACAAGTAAATATCATTACATAACATTTTTTCCTTTACCAAGATTATTTCTCCCCATGTTGATTTTTAAAGATAATGATACTATTAACAATACCTAACACCTAATTTTTCTCCTCCAATATGTAAATTAAGAAAGTTTATATATCAACATTTATTACAAGTCCTATATTTTTAAATACTTGGGGGAATTATTTTTGTATCCTTAGCAATGCTATTTTAACAATATTGCATCACATATTCTGATAGTGAGAACTAGCAGTTGTGACTAAAACATTTTAAAAAATACTTATAAAGAAAAATATTCCCTAATTTGAGGATGTGATTTTATCAGTCTCTCCTCCTCCTCCCCCACCCCCCACCAATTTGTCTGAACTCACGATGAACCATTCTTCCTCTCTACTCCTTGAAAGGCCTTGTAGGTTCTTTTTGGAACAGACAAAATTTCCCCACTCCTGCATAATAAAGACTGGCTGATCCGCCATCCAGTAAACATTCAACGGAAAGGAAACAGCTGGTGTATGAAAGAGAAGCTTACTCACACATTTCAAGATAACTTCCGATTAGATTCATCCTTAGATTATTCCAACCAACAATGTTTCTGGCTTGAATAAAAACCATATTGAGTGTTTCAGGAAGGAGAATGTGTTTCTGAATGCCAGGCTCTGTGTTCAGCCTAGCAGAAAGGCCCCTTATCTCTTTGGGCTCCCGCAGGCTTGTGGAATAAAAGTGAGTTGTGCATCGTCGGTTTGCCGTGGACTCCAAAACCCTATCCAACTGGCTATGTCATGCTCTTCATTCAACAGATGGAAAATATTGCCTTCCGGCTCAGTGCCAGGAAGGCAGGCTCACTGGGAGAGGTGAATAGGGGCCCACAGAGGTGTCCCAGGCCATGTGCATTCCAGTTAGGGGTTAATGGTCAAGGAAAGTCAGAGTTCACTGAGGCAAGACAGAGAGAAATGGCCAAGCTGCTTTTGTGATTGATGATCATGGAATGCAAAGGAAGAGGAGAAAGTAAGCAGACAAAGACATTTCAGTGTGGAACACAAGCGTTGGTAATGACTATTAAAACTACCTCTGATGATTTATAGTGTAATTCTGAGGCAAACCCACACTCAGCTCGGGTTGCTGATAATATGCAAATCATGGGAAGACGTTCAAAAATAACGGAGTTCAGCACAACTATTAATTCTAAAGCTCTTTTAAAATTTGCTTCTTCTTTTAGTATTTTATGTCCTCACACAATATCTGAAGTCATCCATCCAGATATAGTGGCACAGCACCTGAGTGGAGCTTTAGTTAATCGTGTTTCTCAGAATCACCTGTCCACCTCTTACTAACCTGAAAGTTTATTGGGCTTGTAGCTTTTTCTTGGGCTTCTCTGGTGGCTCAGTGGTAAAGAACCCACCTGTCAGTTCAGGAGATGCAAGAGACATGGGTTTGATCCCTGAATCGGGAAGATTCCCTGGAAAACGGAATGGCAGCCCATTCCAATACTCTTGCTTGGGAAATCTCGTGGTCAGAAGCGCCTGGCAGGCTACAGTCCATATGTTCACCAAAAGTTGGACAGAACTGACCACACACACATGGAGATCTTCTAGGAGTCAGTATTAAAGAAACCAAAGCTGTTATGATGGCAGCTTGCTGAGATCAGTGGATCCTATGGGTATTCTCTGGACCAGCAGCATCTGCACCCCTGGGCATGTTAGAAATGCCAGTGCTTGGACCCCACTACTGAGTAAA
This sequence comes from Aepyceros melampus, assembly GCA_006408695.1. NCBI lineage: Eukaryota > Metazoa > Chordata > Mammalia > Artiodactyla > Bovidae > Aepyceros > Aepyceros melampus. The sequence goes on from SJXQ01000358.1 coordinate 17,976, forward strand.
AAGTTCTGTGGAATCTCAAGGAAAACAAAACAAATGAACAAAATAGAAGCCGACTCATAGACACAGAGAACAAAGTGTTGGCTGCCAGAGGAGAGAGGGATGGAGGGATGAAGGGGAAAAAAAGGTAATTATATGAGGTCATGAAAGCCTATTAGCTTGATCATGGTGATCATTTCACAGTTAAATTGATATGAAACCACCACCATTGTGTTCTACAACTTATGTATATACAATTTTTGTCAATTATACCTCAATAAAGCTGAAACAAAATTTTAATTTAATTTTGATTCTGGGGTGGGGCCCAGTAGTCTGTGTTGGAACAATCCCTTCCAGTGATTCTAACTTAGAGTAATTGAAACCATTGGTTTACATAAAGCCATAAAGGAAACTAAATGATTTTTTTCAAATTGTAAAGGAACACCAAAAAAGGGAGAGGCATATAGCAACACTAACTTTGGGAGCATACTATCGTAAGAGTTCAAGAAATAATAAAGAGATATCGTGTTAAATAACAATAATGCCTTAATTTCAGAGCATTTTATAACACTATGTATAAAACACTTTTCCACACATTATTGTCCTGATAGCACCATGGGTTGTTTGTCAAACATATCTTATAACAGGACAACTTTCTAGAGATAGTGACCTATAAAAAGTGCTGAAAGTCAGCAATGTAATTTACATACATCAGTGATAAAATGACACTTTGTTCAATAAAAAAATATGTGATGAAATATGAAAATATCCTGAAAAGGTTATACTGCATTTCAGGAAAGTACAGGTCTACGTGTAACCATTGCTTTTTTTTTTTTTTTTAACTCTTTTCTATTTTTCTAGTCTTCATATTGGGTGACCTGCAAGTAAACTCAGGGATATTGTCTAGAGTGTAATTTTTCAGGAACAGGAAAAAATTTTTGTAACCATATTACTAATCCTTGTGACCTACATCCTTCGAAAGGAGAATTCTGAATGAAGCTTTAATGCTTATGAATACTTTTAGCTCCATGGCCTATTTGTTATCCCTAGGAGGTGGGTATTTAATCTGTCAAACATTTGTAAAACACCAAAAGCAGTGTGGCCTTTGACCTGGGTCACTAAAATGGTACCCCGTTCTAGTGACTTTTTGATTTCACCCAGCAGGATCCATACATTTGTACCGTGCCTTATGAAGCATTCAGACAGAGTATGATCTTTGACTTCTGGCCACCTGTGTCCCATACTTTTTGTGTGAAAGAAATAAATGACAGGCTTGGAGATTAAGTCCAGCTCTCCCTTTTCATTCAGGTGTATTCCAGCTGAGTTGAATGACCCATGGGTGCATTAACTTATAATATTTTTTACTGTTATAACTTTTAGCAATGCATGTGTTACTGACAAATTATCTTAACATTATGTGTCACAAACAGGTTTTATTCTTTGGTATGTAGGTATATCAATTCAAAAAAAAACTAACATAGTACACGCACACCCATCCTTAATTACCGCATGTGTTTTCCATATTAATGTCATCATCATTGTTTTTGAATCAAGGATCTTTGACATTTTGGAATGGTTTCCAAGGGTTTCCAAGAAGGATTCTATATTACTATTCCAGAACCTATCCTGGGGATAACATTTGGAGATTCTATTGTGAGCAAGTTTCATTTTATCAGTTTTGAAAAGTTCTACGAGAATCTGCAGCAAGAGGCTCTCACTTAATAAAGCATAACATCTAACTCTTCAGTTGTCTATCACTTTAATTCACTCATTCAAGGGATGGTTATTGAATCTCCCTTGTACCTAGACCTATTCCAGGCACTGTAGAAAATATAAAGAAGGGTTTCTTCCCTTGAAGAGTCTGATGAATGAGCTAAGACAGATGCGCAAATAACTGCAGCTCGGGTCAGATTGCCCGTGTTCTATACCAGAGGGGTAAGCAATGGTTTGTGAATGCTTGGCTAAGAAAGAGAGAGAGTGGCTTTATGGACGAGGGGATATTTATCCTAAGACTTGAATGATACACAGGACTTCAACAAATATAAGTAGAGAGAGAAAATAATCCAATTAAGAATAAACAGTGTGAACCATTAATCAGAGGAAGAAAAAACTGAGACTTTTAAGCAAGTGTCAAGTAGTCCATACTGAACTGATAGTAAAGCACGTGAAGAAAAGTCAGGAGACTTAAGTAGAAAACATGGAAGGAACTCAATTGAAGGGAACACTGAATGCCACATTGAAGAATTAAACCTTCCAGGAATAGGGAGTCGAGAGTCATCAGACTTTTTTAAATGAAAGGAATAAACTCTGGCAAGAGGTTTTCAAAATAAGATTGTACAATAGAAAAGATCACCATTGTTAAGAGTCATGTCAAACAGCTTTCTACTTCCAAATCATAAACTTGTTAGCGATATGAATGTCTGTTTCTACTTCTTGTGTCTCTGTTTTCTCATATGGAAAAAATTGTAATAGTTCCTTTTCTATCAGGGTCCCTATGAGAATTTATTCAGGGAATACAGACAATGCATCCTAATAGAGGATCTGGACTATATGAAAGAAATAAATATTCTTTATTTTTCTCCAAAATTTTCATGAATGGGGAATTGAAGACTGGGAGTAGGAAGATAAAATATAAATATGAATCAAGGTGGTAAAAGAATATTCACATTTTATTTTTAATATGTTTGTATGACATATACAGATTAATCTACATGTTTATAATATGTAGATGCAGTAGAATATTTTTCTGGTCTAATTTATCCTACCTTATTTCAACATCACAGGTGAAAAATGAAAATTTTACTTTCGTTTAAAATCATAAATTTTAACCACATATGAATGTTCTCTGATACTTGTTTACACAAGTTGAATGAATCCCTTTATTAAGTACTTAGTGTTGTCTCTTAATTTACATTAGATAAGCTATACTACTTTGGCAGAATTCTGAACAGCTTTAACCCTTAAAAGGAAAAGATTGCTCCCCGTACACATACATATATCTAAGATAGTATTTACACAATCTTGACATGCACTGCATATGGAATCCCATAAGCAGGTCAATCAATTTGTTAATTTGTTGTTCAGTGTTAACACAATTCCCAACTCCAATATGAGCAGTCTGAAACATGTACATAAATTATTTTTTTCCTGCTTCTCAATTCAAGGAATGCATTTTAAAAAATCAAAATGGGTCTCTGTGAGTGACTGAATGTCTCCTATATCTGACTTAGCATCCAGTTTTTAGCATCCCCCCACGAAAAACCCTTTTTAGTGAATTGCACTGACTTTTGAAGATTAAATCAGTAATAAATAATATGACTTCAGATTTTATCCGGAGAAGGCAATGGCACCCCACTCCATACTCTTGCCTGGAAAATCCCATGGACGGAGGAGCCTGGTGGGCTGCAGTCCATGGGGTCGCTAAGAGTCGGACACGACTGAGCGACTTCACTTTCACTTTTCACTTTCATGCATTGGAGAAGGAAATGGCAACCCACTCCAGTATTCTTGCCTGGAGAATCCCAGGGACAGAGGAGCCTAGTGGGCTGCCATCTATGGGGTCGCACAGAGTTGGACACGACTGAAGTGACTTAGCAGCACATTTTATCAATTTGGCTGCATTTGCAGAAGTCACCAATTCCATCAGAAGATGTCAGCTGGAGGTTCTTACAGGAGGGATTAGTAGTGTTGGGATAAAAACCCATGTAAATAAATAAAATTAATAAAATCGGAAATACTTGCATCCTGAACATTGCCAAATCGGTTCTCAAATTTTGTCTTCTCAAACCTCTCCCCTACCCATAACCTCTCCATCATGCCCAAATCTTCTCTTGGCAATGTCCAAGATGGTTAAATGAAACTGGTCAAGGACCAAGACTAGAGGCCTGACCAATAAAAGGCAACAGAACAGGGAGTGACAAGGGCAGGGGACATAGCTGAGGGGCTGCAGAGAACCCTCAAAGTGACGACTGTCACCTGCGAGCTCCGTGTACATATTCCTGCACCCTGCAGAGTCTCAGGGATACCTGGTAGGTCTCTGCTTGTCCTGAATAAGACCTGTTTGCAGGCTCAGAAATCTGAGTTTGGAATCCCCCCTATATTTTAGAAAAAATTACCCACTTTATTGAGGCATAACTGATACAGAACACTTGTGCATGTTTAATGTAAGTTTTATAACTTGATGGGTTTGGAGATTAATATACCCATGGAACCATCACCACAGTCTATTGCCATAAACATATCCATCAAATCCAAAAGTTTCCTCCTTTTGTGTTTATTATTATCACATTTGGGGGAGGTGATACAAATATTTAATATAAAATTTACCCTCTTAAAAATTGTTCAAGTAAAGTGTTGTTTACTATTAGTCCCTATTCTGTACATGGAGCTCATCTTTTTATTTTAATTGGAGTATAGTTGCTTTACAATGTGGTGTTGGTTTCTGCTGTACAACAAAGGGAATCAGCTATGTGTGTGTATATATCCCCTCCCTCTTGGCCCTCCCTCCCAAACCCCTTCATCCCACCCATATAGGTCACCTTCCTGCATAACTGAAACTTTGTATCATACATCAACTTTCACCAGGGAAAGTTTATGTAATATAAATTCTGCATTTAAACATATACTAGAAATGCACAGTCCAAATAATTATGTAAAAACATTGTGATATCATACTGAAAATAGATGGACAGAAGATGATAAGGAAGGGAGTATATCCAGTCTTGAATTTCCTTCTTTTTATTTCATCACCTTTCTATCCACCCTTCACACCTCTTCTTTCTTTGTTCTTTTCTAATAATTCAGGGATGAAAATTGCTATAAGTGCAAGAAATTTAGGTATGCAATGTGATGATTTGATATGCATACATATTGTGAAAAAATTCCCACAATGAAGTTAACACATTCATCTGTTCACATATTTATCTTATGAGTTTCAGTTCTATCTTAGCAAATTTCAATTATGCAATACAGTGTTATCAATCATAGTCAACATGTTATATATTGGAGCCTCAGAATTTATTCATCTTGTAACTGAAGGTTTATATCCTTTTACCAATCACTCCCAATTTCACCCACCCACAACCCTCGGTAACTGCTTTTCTACTGTCTTTCTCTATGAGTTTGCTGTTTTCCTATACTCTGTTTATCTCAAAATCTTTAGTGTTAAGTGTGATTTTATGAGAAACTGATGCATGCATGCGTGTTAAGTCACTTCAGTTGTGTCCAACTCTATGATCCTATGGGCTGTAGCCTGCCAGGCTCCCCTGTCCATGGATTCTCCAGGCAAGAATACTGGAGTGGGTTGCCATGCCCTTCTCCAGGAGATCTTCCCAACCCAGTGATCAAACTGTGTCTCTTACATCTCCTGTATTGACAAGAGAGTTCTTTACCACTAGTGCCACCGGGAAGCCCATGAGAATCTAATAAATTTTAGATAATAGGAAGGTAGGATGAAATGACTACTCTTGGAGATATGCTCTGACTTTATATGTTTATTAGCCAGTGGAATATTGGGATTATAAAAAGATAACAAACATGTTTTCTACTAGACAAACAGATAAATTGAGATTGGGAAGGGCCCATCCAAGCAAGTTGGCTTGGCCATAACTTATTTTTGAAAATTAATTTACTAGAATTATATATACATCACCCTTGGGTCCTTAGTTCATGGCACATTATAGTGAAAAAATACATCTTTCACATGTGTCAAACCTTCAGAGCTGACTACCATGTACCCTGGACCTTTATAACTTCATTAAGTTGACAAATGTCACCTAATGAGACCTCCTGGGAAATGATTCTGGTATACATTGTCCACAAGGGATAACTAGATATTCATTGTAAGTGTATTTTGTTTGTTGTAATCTTACCCAGGCTTTTTTTTTTTTTTTTTTGAGTAACATTGCTTTACACTGCCGTGTCAGTTTCTTCTGCACAGCAAAGTGAATCAGTCATATGTATAAAATACATCCTCTCATTTTTTGATTTCCTTCCCACTTAGGTCACCACAGAGCACCAGGCAGAGTTCCCTGTGTTATACACTAGGTTCTCATTAGTTATCTATTTTATACGCCGGGCTCATCTTCTCTGTATTGTTCCAATTTTAGTATATGTGTTGCGCAAATCAGCACCAGCTTATTTTGACTTATATTTATCAGTGGTCAGTGTATAAAATTATTTTATATTGACTGATACCATTTGTTATGTATTTGGCTAAAATATTAAGGCCATAATTATAAAATATAATTTATTGCTAAAACATTTTATTGCTCACTATAAAAGCAAAACAGAAAATATTTGCAAGATAGCTTTAAAATCTGTATGAAAAGGAGATTTTTAGAAAGAAGTTTCATCATCTAATTTATGGAAATAGTAGGTACAAAATAAATTTCAATGTGTTTTTTTCAATTATAAAAAAGTACTTAATGCTTCTAGGACAAGAGGCATAGTTCTGGCTGTTATGGAGAGTACGTAAAAAAAAAAAAATGACAGTCTAGCATAGGAGTTGGGCCATGATAGAGAATAATAATTGTCATACCAGAGTTAGGATAAATCACTGGGGAGAAAAAGATTAAATCCAGATGGGCTCAGGAAAGTCCTCTGTATGGAGATGGTGTTTACACCAGTCTTTGAAAGATGGAACTTCTCTTTCAAGTCACGTTCTTAGATACATTTATATCGTACATCTGATAAAACACTTTTCTACTTTGTATTAGTTAACATATCTGAAATGTGCTTTCAGCATGCCTGACTCTGCCCAGTTTGGTCAGCCCTACACAGATTTGTTTTATGAATTAATCTATATATTAGAATGTCTTTGTTTCCATTTGTTAACAAGATTGAACAAATATTCACAGCTGGCTCAGCCCTGCCTCTTTGAAGTCACAGTAACATCTTCCAAAGAGAATATTAATGGTTATTACCAGTGTCTGATTAAATAAAAAGTCTGTCTAGCATTACAGCTAAATATTAATTAATTAATACTTGTGTTATAATGTTGACAATTTGAATCTTATGACATACCCAACAGATACTAGAAACTCAAGAAATATTTTCAAAAAATATTTTAGTGAATTTTAATTGGTTTATCTCAACATTTATATTGGGAGAAGGCAATGCTTGCCTGGAAAATCCCATGGACGGAGGAGCCTGGAAGACTGCAGTCCATGGATCGCTGAGGGTCGGACACAACTGAGCAACTTCACTTTCACTTTTCACTTTCACGCATTGGAGAAGGAAAAGGTAACCCACTCCAGTGTTCTTGCCTGGAGAATCCCAGGGACAGGGGAGCCTGGTGGGCTGCCGTCTATGAGGTCGCACAGAGTCGGACACGACTGAAGCGATTTAGCAGCAGCAGCAACATTTATATTGAATATACACACTTTTTTCCCATAGCTTTTTGAATGTGTACGTGCTAAGTCGCTTCAGTCGTGTCCGACTCTGTGCGTTGGGGAAACAATGGAAAGAGTGAGAGGCTTTATTTTGGGGGGCTCCCAAATCACTGCAGATAGTGGCTGCAGCCAGGAAATTAAAAGATGCTTGCACCTTGTAAGAAAAGCTATGACCAACCTAGACAGCATATTAAAAAGCAGAGACATTACCAACAAAGGTCCATCCAGTCAAAGCTATGGTTTTTCCAGTAGTCATGTACGGATGGGAGAAGGCAATGGCAACCCACTCCAACACTCTTGCCTGGAAAATCCCATGGACAGAGGAGCCTGGTAGGCTGCAGTCCCTGGGGCCGCTAAGAGTTGGACATGACTGAGCGACTTCACTTTCACTCTCATGCATTGGAGAAGGAAAAGGTAACCCACTCCAGTGTTCTTGCCTGGAGAATCCCAGGGACAGGGGAGCCTGGTGGGCTGCCGTCTATGAGGTCGCACAGAGTCGGACACGACTGAAGCGATTTAGCAGCAGCAGCAACATTTATATTGAATATACACACTTTTTTCCCATAGCTTTTTGAATGTGTACGTGCTAAGTCGCTTCAGTCGTGTCCGACTCTGTGCGACCCCATAGATGGCAGCCCACCAGGCTCCCCCGTCCCTGGATTCTCTAGGCAAGAACACTGGAGTAGGTTGCCAAGCCCTCTCCCAGGGGATCTTCCTGACCCAGGGATCGAACTCTCATCTCTAATGTCTAACCTGCATTGGTGGGGGATTCTTTGCCACTAGCATCACCTGGGAAGCCCAGGTTTTAGAGTACAAAGGAACAAATAAGCCATTTATATATGCTAAAGGGCTGATTGGCGGGAGTTGGCTCACCAATTTATTTGTAATCATCAGGCTGGAGGAGCAGTTAGGACTCAAATGTGATCAGATTCCTGAGGCACATTAGAACTGCAGCACTGAGTTCCTGTCCTCATGGCAAGCTTCCTGCAGTTTATCCTGCTTATTTGTCCTAAGGTACTGGCTTGGGAAACCATTTGGATTAAGATATTCAATTCTCACTTCTACATCTATCCATCTAAAAATGTTTACCCTGATCCAGCATTTGGATGATGAATCCAGCCTTATTAACCAGCATACAGTACTGTTAATATTTTTGCTTTCCTAATTTAAAATTTTTATTTTCTGATTCTGTATCTGCCTTTGCTCTTAACTTGAAAATTCTTCTTGAACTTCCACAGTCTCCCCATTTGATTTTTTTTCCACCTTTTGAGACAGATTCTTCTGTTTTCCTTCCTTACACATAGGTCTATTAAAGATGTTCTTTTGTAATTTCTGATAGCCTCACTCCCATTATTGTTTCAAATGGAGATCAAAAAAGCAGCAATGTCAACCGTTCTAAACTCTGATCTCTGTGCATCTGGGCATTTCTAAATTACCATATTAACTCATCCTGGTAACTATTAAGATTCAAATATTTTATAACTGTTGTAACTATTCCAGAAAAATAAAAACATTAAGTCCAACACGTAAAGTGAAAGCTCTTCTACAATACAGAAATAAGTTTCTTGTATTTATAAGTTTTTCAGTGGTATAAATGTTGTTTTAACTTGAAAATATGCCAACTTAAAATATATCACAGAAAAAGTTATAATAATTATAGAGGATAGATATTTCGAGTTGCTGAGAATCACTGGAATGTTTTCAGTATTACTGCAATGGAAATTTTACTTCTTAGAGTTATGAAGATACTACCACATAATAAATGGATGAATATCAAATTCTCTCTGTGCTCCAGAATGATGTTTCTTATCACAAAATATTTACTTTGCCTACTTTCATAGTTGATAAAAAATCTTGCTTAATGCCAATTTTCTAGACAATTCTCCCACTGTATTATTAATAGTAAGAGTTCCTAGGTTTCTTTCTTTGATTCAGATGAAGCACTAAAATAAAGGCCACAAACGCTGAAATCACCTTATAACAAGCAACATGACTTGGGTTCTACAACTTTTTCCATGAGACAGGAAGCAATTGAATGTCTCCATGGCTTTATTGAAACTTTTTATAAGTCTAGACAAAAACTTACACAGAAGCTGGTTGCAACCTTATAACTACAGAGTGAATATGTGCAGAATGACTCTCCACTGAGAGTAATTCCAATTACACTCATGATCTGTGGGAGTAGACTGGTTTATTTGTTTGTAACTTAGTTACAATTCCAAATATTTTTGGATCTTGATTTAAGCTTCATGAAACTGAAGATTTTATAAACAAGTGAAAAAAAAAACTTGGTATTAGGACTTTATTTTATACTTTAATTCACTTGTAACACTATTTTATAAACTGATATGTTAATATTTTCAAATTTTGATTTTTTATCTACATACAAACAGATTTTGTTAGCATTTAAGTAGGATGACTGTTACATAGAAATGCATGGAATATGAAATGCTTTTTAAGATTAGAATATTTATTTTAAAAAACCAGTCTCTATAAAGACAAAGTTATTAGGCAATAACCAAGATGTCTTTGTAAATCATCAGTAGTGTTTTGTGATTAATGGCCCACTGATAGTTGAAGTTGCCTCTTAAATAAAAGCAGCAGCAAATCAAACCTATTTGACTCTTGTCAAACTTTGGTTTAATCCTGTGTGCTGTGTCTGTCATTAAATCAGTATTGCTAGGTCTAATAAGGTTGAAATGGTTATCAGAATACGAAGTTAGGTTAATTAAGATAAGTAACAGAAAATGATCATATCTATTTTGGGTAGAAAGTGATAAGCCAATATAAGGACACAGATATTCTTTTGGAATAAGTCAGTGCCTCCAAAATTTCTAGAAACTCTCCAAATTGCTTCCCTGCTTCTGCATATTGGCTATGTGACATCTGCTAAGCTATTTTCACTCTCAGCAAATTAACTTCCTTTATTTCTCTCATCCAGAGGGCAAGTGTATCATAATCTTTCCAGTTACATCCAAGGTCTAGACTTGGTCTTAATTCTAACACCGAGGGAGAGACTCCTATTAACTGTTTGGTTCTTTCTCCTGGTCCAATTATCTTTAAAGAGAGGCCAAAGTCATGTTCTGCCCAAACATAATGGGGTAGTGTCAGGTGGGATACAATGTCTGTACATGTAGAGTTTCTCGGAAAAGGCGAATCATGGTGAACTGGGAAGACACCCAATACAAAACTAAGTCATTATTATGATCTTATCAGATTTTATTAGCACATTAAAGAAAACACATTCATAACTATTTTGAAAGGAGCTCTCATGCGAAGAGCTTTCCTGTCGATAGAGAAGCATAAAGATTAGGTAGATAGGGTTTCTACTCTCTAAGTGCTTATAATTGGATGTTTGTGGTACTTGACAATTTCATTACCTCACTGTTGGCTAAATTAATATTTACCCAACTTAAAAAGTAATCTATTTTAATTTTTTAAGCATATACATAATAGTTGCATAGTTTTATGTGTAAGTTTACTAATGATGATTTCAGTAGACCAATCAAACAGCAATAAGAGACAAAATATTTGAGAAGTCAGGCAATCATTAACTTATTCGTGATGTGATTGCTATTTTACAGATCCAAGAGGTCTGTAATATACAGAAGAGTTGACTCCATAACTCTTCTACAAGGTCAAGGCCAGCTTTTGATAATCTATCAGCAATTTTAATTGATTCTTAATATTGTTAGAAAACTGTATAGATCTTATTTGCATCTATCAAAAGGCTTCCCCAGTGGTTCAGTGGTAAAAGAATCTGCCTGCAATGCAGGAGATGTGGGTTCAATCCCTGAGTTGGGAAGATTCCCCAGAGGAAAAAATGGCAACCCACTCCACTGTTCTTGCCTGGAAAATCTCATAGACAAGGGAGTCTGGCAAGCTACAGTCCATGGGGTCATAAAGGTCAGACACAATTGAGCTATTGAGCACACAAACACATACAAAAGTGTGAAGTTGTAGGGAGAGTCACTTCTGGTGAGTCAGTGGCTCCCTTTGGTCCCTTACACTCACTTCGTAAAGCTGACGTGGATCACAGGGCTCCTCACTCCCAAACCATCCATGCCTTCACATCTCAGACTGAAAGGCAAAATCCTCACTATGGGAGAAGGCGATGGCACCCCACTCCAGTACTCTTGCCTGGAAAATCCCATGGGTGGAGAGCCTGGTAGGCTGCAGTCCATGGAGTCGCTAAGAGTCGGGCACAACTGAACCACTTTACTTTCACTTTTCACTTTCCTGCATTGGAGAAGGAAATGGCAACCCACTCCAGTGTTCTTGCCTGGAGAATCCCAGGGACGGGGGAGCCTGGTGGGCTGCCATCTATGGGGTCGCACAGAGTTGGACACGACTGAAGCGACTTAGCAGCAGCAGCAGCAGCAGCAGTAGCATGGGCCCAAGACCTCACAAAGTCTCCTCTTCCCCCTTTGCTCTCTGAACTGATCTAGAACCTTCTCCTGCCCATTTGGCTTCTGACACACTGCTCTTCTCACTGTCTCTCAAACATCTCCAGAAGTTTTTATATTTGCTGTCTCATCTACAAGTACTGTTCTTTTCTCAGATGCCTGCATGGCTCCAGGCCTCATTTTCTTCTGGTCTAAAATAACAACACATTTTCCACAGCCCAGTCTTTTCTATCCCAGTTGCTTTATTTGTCTCTGTATCTGGCATGCAACATACTCACTCAAACTAAAGCATGAGGGACTTTGTTTAATCTAACTACAATTTTCTGTCATAGAGTTTTAATCATTTTATAAAAACATTGAACCTAGGAAAGTTGTGAAATCATGTTGGGAGATCTTTTAAAAGTGTGAAGTTCTTACCAGTTTTTAGCTTCTCTAATGGCTCAGATGGGAAAGAACCTGCCTGTAGCGCAGGAGACCTGGGTTCCATCCCTGTGTTGAGAAGATCCTCCGGAAGAGGGAAAGGCAACCCACTCCAGTATTCTTGCCTGGAGAATTTCAGGACAGAGGAGCCCACACATGTCCATGGGGCCGCAAAGAGTCGAACACAACTGAGTGACTAACACTCGCTCTTACCAGTTTGGGAGAGTTTATGAGCAATCCTTGGAAGAAAAGTTATGACCAACCTAGATAGCATATTCATAAGCAGAGACATTACTTGGGCGACTAAGGTCCGTCTAGTCAAGGCTATGGTTTTTCCTGTGGTCATGTATGGATGTGAGAGTTGGACTGTGAAGAAAGCTGAGCACCGAAGAATTGATGCTTTTGAACTGTGGTGTTGGAGAAGACTCTTGGGAGTCCCTTGGACTGCAAGGAGATCCAACCAGTCCATCCTGAAGGAGATCAGCCCTGGGATTTCTTTGGAAGGAATGATGCTAAAGCTGATACTCTGGTACTTTGGCCACCTCATGCGAAGAGTTGACTCATTGGAAAAGACTCTGATGCCGGGAGGGATTGGGGGCAGGAGGAGAAGGAGATGACTGAGGATGAGATGGCTGGATGGCATCACTGACTCTATGGACGCAAGTCTGAGTGAACTCCGGGAGTTGGTGATGGACAGGGAGGCCTGGCGTGCTGCGATTCATGGGGTCGCAAAGAGTCGGACACGACTGAGTGACTGAACTGAACTGGCCTGAACCCTAAACTGAGTAAATAAATTGTGATTACTTCACATGTTCATGGTACAGGTGATTGACAAGTAGTCAACATGCAACGGACTGTATGAGATTTGGAATCAGAGGAATAATATTGAATATCAGTGTTGCCACTTCCTTACTTCTAATTTTAGGCAAAGAGATAAAATACACTGAAGATAGTAATAATAGAAGCTTAAAATATATGAATAAATAAGTGAATGAACTTTTGTAAACCACTTAAACTTTTTTATTAAAGACAAGTAGAACTTATAATATCTGGCTCAATTAGTTGTAATGAGGATAAAATAAAATATGAAGATGTACTATAAAGTGAAAAACAATGTTAGTGTTGTTACTCTTGGACATCAAGAAAGTAATGAAGTAAATAAATAACTGGAAGAAGTCGATACAACCTTGTGGGTAGAATACTGGTCAACACATTGGTATGCACAAATCTAATCATGGTATAATTGTAAAAGTATAATAATGAAAAACTAAATATAGTAATATTTTTGTCAGATGACTATGTTCCAGCTACTAAACTAAGAATTTTAGAGCATTATTGCTAGGAATCACTACTGCAATCCTATGAGACAAGTGATTATTATTATTCCAAATTTACAAATGAGGAAAGTGAAAGAGTAACCAATCACATATCACATAGCTAGTAAATGCTTAACTGGATGTGACTGGAATTGGAACGTTTCTTAGTCAGTATTTTATGCACTCAGATTGATATTGTTAACCTAAATTCATAATAATACATATCCTCCCATCAGTTCTACTTGCCTCTTTGAAAGTAGAACTATAAAAGGTAAAGAAAATTAATTAACATTTGTTGGGATTCAAAAACAAATATACAAATTCCTCTACACATAAAAAAAAAAAATCTGCTGCAATGAGTCAGAAAAACATGAGGTCAGGGGTGTTTATATAAATTTGAAATAAACATACAATAGGATACATCCTCAGTGGCGCTGGTAAATTTTATTGCAGGATGTGCTTCTTAAGGAATTCACAAATAAAAACCCTCAAGAGTTCCGGCCCAGCTGCCCCTTGCAGAGCATAATGGCTCTTTGGCCCTCTGTTCCACCAGAGGTCACCGCACCACTTGCCCAGCAAGGCCTCCAGGTGTTGAAGGCAGGTCCTCCCTACCCCAGGGGTGACCCCCAGGCATGTAGAGTGCTTTCCGGGTCTTAAGGGAGGATGATCCATCAATATAAGTAAGCTTTTCTGCTCCCACAGAATTTGTAGAACATGCAAGGAGGTGCTTAATTACCCAGGCCCTAGAAATTCCAATGCATCTCTTCTCACGCTTGATTATATGAAAAAGAGCAATAAAAATGGCTGAAAGACTGTGCTTTGAATGAGGTTGAAACCCAAGAAGTAGAATATAACAGAATTACCACTATCTTCAATTTTTTGTTGTTTGAAAGATCAGCTCTGCTGTGAACAACTTTTAGGTGTTGCATACATAAGTGGTTTTTTTCTCCAATGTGATTTTTAACTTAAATGCTGATGATGGCAAGAAAGAATTTCAGGGGGTGAATAAAATGTACTTACAGGCGAAACAGCCATCTGATTGTGAACTTAGCTCTTGCATACTAAACAGGAGAGTTTTGTCTCTTGTCTCATAGCTACAGAAAAGAGGAAGTATTTGGAAGGGAAAAATGAGGATTGGGAGGAAGTGGGCGGTGGGGAGGTCTGGTTTGTCTATGTGACACACTTCTTACTGGCACTATGCCCAGAAGTGTTTTCATACTGCTTTGAAAGACAGAAGCCGTATAAGAAAAACTCTAAAGAGACTGCTTTTCCTGAGAAAACATTTGAGACAAGACAGTCAGGGCAAGCCAGGCCAGTATGGGCCATGAGACCAGACCAGACCAGGTGTGGGAGCCTGGTCAGTGTTGTGAAAAAGGCCAGGAAGAACAGTGAGGTGAGATGCCCAGAAAAGATACTGACCCCAAGCTCCTTGGAAGACATCAGGGTTGGGGGCAAGTAGAAAAGGCAGCTTTGTGAAGTGGAGGCAGAGGAAACAGTAGAGAGGGAAAACACTTATTTTAAACTAGTGGGTAATGATCATAAAGAATTGGCGACTTGGAGATTAAAAATAAATGTTAGGATTTACCTAAAAGAAACAACAAAATATATACAAATATTTATGTACATGGGAATTTGCTGCAGTATTATTTATAATAATGAAAATTTTAAAGAATTTATATGCCTGAAAGTGTTAATCTCTCTATTGTGTCCAACTCTTTGCAACTCCATGGACTATAGCCCCCAGGCAAGAATACTGGAATGGGTTGACATTCCCTTCTTCAGGGCATCTCCCCAACCCAGACATTGAACCTGGATCTCTTGCATTGCAGGCAGATTCTTTACCATCTGAGCCACCAGGGAATACATATATATAATATAGGAAATATATATTATATATTTATATATATATATGACATATGTGTAAGTATGTAAATATCATAGAATAATATGTAACCATTAAAATGTATATTCTAACAATATTTTAAGTCAAAATAAGTATATTAAATTTAAAATTAGATACAGCAGCATTACATATGTAGATATATAAATATATCATGATATACATATACAATACATATACATGCATGTATACGTATGTGTGGAGAGAAGAGAAAGATAATCAAAGGATACATCAAAATGTCAAGACAACAAAAGAGACACAGATGTATAGAACAGTCTTTTGGACTCTGTGGGAGAGGGCGAGAGTGGGATGATTTGGGAGAATGGCATTGAAACATGTATAATATCATATATGAAATGAATCACCAGTCCAGGTTCAATGCATGATACAGAATGCTTGGGGCTGGTGCACTGGGATGACCCAGAGGGATGGTACTGGGAGGGAGACAGGAGGAGAGGTTCGGGCTGGGGAACACATGTGCACCCGTGGCAGATTCATGTTGATGTATGGCAAAACCAATACAATATTGTAAAGTAATTAGCCTCCAATTAAAATAAATAATTTTATATTAAAAAAATATCAACAATGGTTTTTTTTAGGTGATGGAATTGCATATGATTTTAATTTACCTTCTCTGACTTTCTGGTGTTTTTCAGATTTTTAAAAAAATACCAGAGTTCTCTTTTATATATTCTTAATTTTAAATGTCACTTATAAACATTTTTTTAAGTTTTCAATACTATCTAATACTATTTTTAATTTTTTATTGGCGTATAGTTGATTTACAACAGTGTGTTAGTTTCTGCTGTACAGCTAAGTGAATCAGCTATACATATATCTATCTACTCTTTTTTAGATTCTTTCCCCATATAGGTCATTACAGAGTACTGAGTAGAGTTCCCTGTACTATATACTAGGTTCTTAATAGTTAAATAAAATGTAAAGTTCTTCTCTTCCAGTTCCTCTCAAACCCCTGTAATGCTTTGAGTCACATCTCTTGGTGTCCCCATATTTATCTATGTTTGTTTTCCATTCTTTATTAATTCTTATCAAGATTTTAAATAATATGTTTATATCTTATACTAGCTATTCTACATATGCCCCTGACTCTTTCTCTGCTCTTTATTGACCAATCCCACTCCTGTATATATATCTACAAAAAAATGAAACTACTAATTCTAAAAGATACATGCACCCAAATGTTCATAGCACCATTTACATTAGCCAAGATATGGAACAAATTCATTTCCATCAACAGACAAACAGTATATATATATATATGTGTGTGTGTGTGTGTGTGTGTGTGTTCAATATATGTGTTCAGTATATATATATATGTTCTATATATACACATATATATATATATATANACTTGCCTCTTTGAAAGTAGAACTATAAAAGGTAAAGAAAATTAATTAACATTTGTTGGGATTCAAAAACAAATATACAAATTCCTCTACACATAAAAAAAAAAAATCTGCTGCAATGAGTCAGAAAAACATGAGGTCAGGGGTGTTTATATAAATTTGAAATAAACATACAATAGGATACATCCTCAGTGGCGCTGGTAAATTTTATTGCAGGATGTGCTTCTTAAGGAATTCACAAATAAAAACCCTCAAGAGTTCCGGCCCAGCTGCCCCTTGCAGAGCATAATGGCTCTTTGGCCCTCTGTTCCACCAGAGGTCACCGCACCACTTGCCCAGCAAGGCCTCCAGGTGTTGAAGGCAGGTCCTCCCTACCCCAGGGGTGACCCCCAGGCATGTAGAGTGCTTTCCAGGGTCTTAAGGGAGGATGATCCATCAATATAAGTAAGCTTTTCTGCTCCCACAGAATTTGTAGAACATGCAAGGAGGTGCTTAATTACCCAGGCCCTAGAAATTCCAATGCATCTCTTCTCACGCTTGATTATATGAAAAAGAGCAATAAAAATGGCTGAAAGACTGTGCTTTGAATGAGGTTGAAACCCAAGAAGTAGAATATAACAGAATTACCACTATCTTCAATTTTTTGTTGTTTGAAAGATCAGCTCTGCTGTGAACAACTTTTAGGTGTTGCATACATAAGTGGTTTTTTTCTCCAATGTGATTTTTAACTTAAATGCTGATGATGGCAAGAAAGAATTTCAGGGGGTGAATAAAATGTACTTACAGGCGAAACAGCCATCTGATTGTGAACTTAGCTCTTGCATACTAAACAGGAGAGTTTTGTCTCTTGTCTCATAGCTACAGAAAAGAGGAAGTATTTGGAAGGGAAAAATGAGGATTGGGAGGAAGTGGGCGGTGGGGAGGTCTGGTTTGTCTATGTGACACACTTCTTACTGGCACTATGCCCAGAAGTGTTTTCATACTGCTTTGAAAGACAGAAGCCGTATAAGAAAAACTCTAAAGAGACTGCTTTTCCTGAGAAAACATTTGAGACAAGACAGTCAGGGCAAGCCAGGCCAGTATGGGCCATGAGACCAGACCAGACCAGGTGTGGGAGCCTGGTCAGTGTTGTGAAAAAGGCCAGGAAGAACAGTGAGGTGAGATGCCCAGAAAAGATACTGACCCCAAGCTCCTTGGAAGACATCAGGGTTGGGGGCAAGTAGAAAAGGCAGCTTTGTGAAGTGGAGGCAGAGGAAACAGTAGAGAGGGAAAACACTTATTTTAAACTAGTGGGTAATGATCATAAAGAATTGGCGACTTGGAGATTAAAAATAAATGTTAGGATTTACCTAAAAGAAACAACAAAATATATACAAATATTTATGTACATGGGAATTTGCTGCAGTATTATTTATAATAATGAAAATTTTAAAGTAATTTATATGCCTGAAAGTGTTAATCTCTCTATTGTGTCCAACTCTTTGCAACTCCATGGACTATAGCCCCCAGGCAAGAATACTGGAATGGGTTGACATTCCCTTCTTCAGGGCATCTCCCCAACCCAGACATTGAACCTGGATCTCTTGCATTGCAGGCAGATTCTTTACCATCTGAGCCACCAGGGAATACATATATATAATATAGGAAATATATATTATATATTTATATATATATATGACATATGTGTAAGTATGTAAATATCATAGAATAATATGTAACCATTAAAATGTATATTCTAACAATATTTTAAGTCAAAATAAGTATATTAAATTTAAAATTAGATACAGCAGCATTACATATGTAGATATATAAATATATCATGATATACATATACAATACATATACATGCATGTATACGTATGTGTGGAGAGAAGAGAAAGATAATCAAAGGATACATCAAAATGTCAAGACAACAAAAGAGACACAGATGTATAGAACAGTCTTTTGGACTCTGTGGGAGAGGGCGAGAGTGGGATGATTTGGGAGAATGGCATTGAAACATGTATAATATCATATATGAAATGAATCACCAGTCCAGGTTCAATGCATGATACAGAATGCTTGGGGCTGGTGCACTGGGATGACCCAGAGGGATGGTACTGGGAGGGAGACAGGAGGAGAGGTTCGGGCTGGGGAACACATGTGCACCCGTGGCAGATTCATGTTGATGTATGGCAAAACCAATACAATATTGTAAAGTAATTAGCCTCCAATTAAAATAAATAATTTTATATTAAAAAAATATCAACAATGGTTTTTTTTAGGTGATGGAATTGCATATGATTTTAATTTACCTTCTCTGACTTTCTGGTGTTTTTCAGATTTTTAAAAAAATACCAGAGTTCTCTTTTATATATTCTTAATTTTAAATGTCATTATAAACATTTTTTTAAGTTTTCAATACTATCTAATACTATTTTTAATTTTTTATTGGCGTATAGTTGATTTACAACAGTGTGTTAGTTTCTGCTGTACAGCTAAGTGAATCAGCTATACATATATCTATCTACTCTTTTTTAGATTCTTTCCCCATATAGGTCATTACAGAGTACTGAGTAGAGTTCCCTGTACTATATACTAGGTTCTTAATAGTTAAATAAAATGTAAAGTTCTTCTCTTCCAGTTCCTCTCAAACCCCTGTAATGCTTTGAGTCACATCTCTTGGTGTCCCCATATTTATCTATGTTTGTTTTCCATTCTTTATTAATTCTTATCAAGATTTTAAATAATATGTTTATATCTTATACTAGCTATTCTACATATGCCCCTGACTCTTTCTCTGCTCTTTATTGACCAATCCCACTCCTGTATATATATCTACAAAAAAATGAAACTACTAATTCTAAAAGATACATGCACCCAAATGTTCATAGCACCATTTACATTAGCCAAGATATGGAACAAATTCATTTCCATCAACAGACAAACAGTATATATATATATATGTGTGTGTGTGTGTGTGTGTGTGTGTTCAATATATGTGTTCAGTATATATATATATGTTCTATATATACACATATATATATATATATATAATGGAATATTACCCAATCATAAAAACTGAAATTCTGCCATTTGCAGCAACATGAATGAATCTAGAGAAGAGTATGCTAAGTGAAATATGTCAGACAGAAAGAGATAGATGCCATATAATATCACTTGTATGTGAAATCTAAAAATTAAAACAAATATATATATATATATATATATGCAAAACAGAGACTCAGAAACAAATGTAGAAACTGGTGGTTACCAATGGGGAAGGGGAGAGGGAGGGGCAAGACAGAGGTATGGGATTAAAAGATACAAACTACTATATATAAAATAGATAAGCAATAAAGATATATTTTATAGCAATGGGAATTATAGTCATTATTTTATAATACCTTTAAATAATTAGAAAGTGTTTTATAATCTATAAAAATACTCAATCACTATGAGGTACTCCCAAAACTAAAATAATGTTGTATATCACTATACTTCAATGAAGTGAAAGTCAGTTTACATCAGCAAGGTCATGTTCTTTCTGGAGTCTCTAGGGAAAATACATTTCCTTACCTTTTCTAGCTTCTCGTCATTGTTCAATTGCTCAGTCATGTCTGACTATTTGTGACCCCAAGGAATGCAGCACACCAGGCTTCCCTGTTCCTCACCATCTCCCAGAGTTTGCTCAAACTCATGTCCACTGAGTCAATGATGCCAACCGTCCATCTGATCCTCTGTCATCCCCTTCTTCTGCTGCCTTCAGTCTTTCCCAGCATCAGGGTCTTTTCCAATTAGTCCGCTATTTGCCTCAGGTCGCCAAAGTATTGGAGCTTCAGCTTCAGCATCAGTCCATCCAACGAATATTCAGGGTTGATTTCCTTTAAGATTGACTGGTTTGATCTTTTTGCAGTCCAAGAAACTCTCAAGAGTCTTCTCTAATTCCACATTTCAAAAACATTAATTATTTGGTGCTCAACCTCCTCTACGGTCCAACTCTCTCATCCATACATGACTATTGGGAAAACCATAGCTTGCACTATATGGACTTTTGTCAGCAAGGTAATGTCTCTGCTTTTTAATATTCTGTCTAGGCTCATAGTTTTTCTTCCAAGGAGCAAGCATCTTTTGAGTTCTTGGCTGCAGTTACTCTCTGCAATGATTTTGGAGCCCAAAAATATAAAGTCTGTCACTGTATCCATTGTTTCCCTACCAATTTGCCATGAAGTGATAGGATCAGATGCCATGATATTCATTTTTTGAATGTTGAGTTTTAAGCTAGCTTTTTTACTCTCCTCTTTTATCTTCATCAAGAGACTCTTTGGTTCCTCTTCACTTTCTGCTATAAGGATGGTGTGATCAGTCAGAATGGCTGTGATCCAAAAGTCAACAAGCAATAAATGCTGGAGAGGGTGTGGAGAAAAGGGAACCCTCTTACACTGTTGGTGGGAATGCAAATTAGTACAGCCACTATGGAGAACAGTGTGGAGATTCCTTAAAAAATTGCAAATAGAACTACCTTATGACCCAGCAATCCCACTGCTGGGCATACACACCGAGGAAACCAGAATTGAAAGAGACACGTGTACCCCAATGTTCATTGCGGCACTGTTTATAATAGCCAGGACATGGAAGCAACCTAGATGTCCATCAGCAGATGAATGGATAAGAAAGCAGTGGTACATATACACAATGGAGTATTACTCAGCCATTAAAAAAATACATTTGAATCAGTTCTAACGAGGTGGATGAAGCTGGAGCCGATTATACAAAGTGAAGTAACCCAGAAAGAAAAACACCAATACAGTATACTTACACATATATATGGAATTTAGAAAGATGGTAATGATAANTACACAATGGAGTATTACTCAGCCATTAAAAAGAATACATTTGAATCAGTTCTAATGAGGTGGATGAAGCTGGAGCCGATTATACAGAGTGAAGTAACCCAGAAAGAAAAACACCAATACAGTATACTTACACATATATATGGAATTTAGAAAGATGGTAATGATAACCCTGTATGCGAGACAGCAAAAGAGACACAGATGTATAGAACAGCCTTTTGGACTCTGTGGGAGAGGGAGAGGGAGATGGTGGGTTGATTTGCGAGAGTGGCAGTGTAACATGTATGATATCATAAGTGAAACGAATCGCCGGTCTAGGTTCAATGCAGGATGCAGGATGCTCAGGACTGATGCAAGGGGATAATCCAGAGAGATGGTGTGGGGTGGGAGGGGGGAGGTGGGGGTCAGGATTGGGAGTTCATGTACACTCGTGGCTGATTCATGTCGATGTATAGCAAAACGAATACAGTATTGTAAAGCAAAACAAACTAAAAAATAAAAATTATTTAAAAAAAAGAAAAAAAAATAATTGTAAAAATTAAAAAAAAAGGATGGTGTGATTTGCATATCTGTGGTTATTGATATTTCTCCACACAATCTGATTCCAGCTTGTGCTTCATGCAGCCCAGCATTTTACATGATGTGCTCTGCATATATAAGTTAAATAAACAGGATGAGAATATAGTTCCCAATTTGGAACTAGTCCATTGTTCCATGTCCAGTTCTAACTGTTGCTTCTTGACTTGCATACAGGTTTCTCAGGAGGCAGGTAAGGTGGTCTGGTATTACCAACTGTTTAAGAATTTTCCACAGTATGTAGTGACCCACACAGTCAAAGGCTTTAGTATAATCAGTGAAGCAGGTATTTTTCTGGAATTCTCTAGCTTTTTCTATGATCCAACAGATGTTGGCAATTTGATCTCTGGTTCTTCTGCCTTTTCTAAATCCAGCTTGAACATCTGGAAATTCACAGTTCATGTACTGTTGAAGCCTGGCTTGGAGAATTTTGACAATTGCTTTATTAGTGTGTGAGATGAGTGCAATTGTGCAGTAGCTTGAACATTCTTTGGCATTACCCTTCTTTGGGATTGGAATGAAAACTGACTTTTTCAGTCCTGTGGCCACTGATGAGATTTCCAAATTTGCTGGCATATTGAGTGCAGCCCTGGAATTCTGCTGGAATTCCATTACCTCCACTATTTTTGTTTGTAGTGATACTTCCTAAGGCCCACTTGACTTCATACTCCAGGATGTTTGGCCCTAGGTGAGTCATCACACCATTGTGCTTATTCAGGTCATTAAGATCTTTTTGTATAGTTCTGTGTATTCTTACCACCTCTTATTAATATCTTCTGCTTTTGTTAGGTCCATACCATTTCTGTCCTTTATTGTGACTATCTTTATATGAAATGTTCCCTTGGTATCTCTCATTTTCTTGAAGAGATCTCTAGTCTTTCCCATTTAGTGTTTTCTCTATTTCTTTTCATAGATCACTTAGGAAGTGTTTCTTATCTCTCCTTGCTATTCTTTGGAACTCTGTTCTGCTGCTGCTACTAAGTCGCTTCAGTCGTGTCTGATTCTGTGCGACCCCATAGACGGCAGCCCACCAGGCTCCCCCGTCCCTGGGATTCTCCAGGCAAGAACACTGGAGTGGGTTGCCATTTCCTTCTCCAGTACATGAAAGGGAAAAGTGAAAGTGAAGTCACTCAGTCGTGTCCAACTAGTAGTGACCCCATGGGTATGTATTTCCTTTTTTCCTTTGCCTTTTGCTCCTCTTTTTTCTCAGCTATTTGTCAAGGCCTCCTCGGACAACCTTTTTGCCTTTTTTACATTTATTTTTCTTTGGGGTGGGTTTTCTAGCTTCTAGAGACTATTTATATTTCTGGAACATGCCCACTTTCTTCTTCTTGATAACCAGTCAGTAGTCTCTCCAATCTCTCTGACTCTGACCTTGACTTCCATGCTTTCCCCTTTCACTTATGAGGACTTCTGTGATTACATGTGATTAGAGTGTTCTATCTGGATAGACCTGAATGATCTCTACATCTCAAGATCATTATCATGTCTCTAAAGTCCTTTTGCCAGATAAGATAAGAAATTCACAACTTCTGACAGCATGACCATGAACATCTTGGGGGTCATCGTTCTACCTGCTACCATGGCTAAATATAAAACTCCAAATCCAATTATATAACCTGCAAAATTACAAAATAGCTAAATGCCTGACTTTCCAAGTCTTCCATACCAAGGGTAGGCACTGGTCAGAAAGGAATGTGACCCTTAGACCTGGAATGGGGATACTTGGGCAAACATAGACAAGTCTGACAATCATTCTCTCCCAAATGCCTGTAAGCCACCCCTGTCAGAAGCAGCACCTCCTCACATGTCTTTCTTTCGTTGTTCCCAGAGAAGGCTTCTTATCCTTCCTTTGTTCTTATTCAGATTCCACCACTTCTCACTGTTTTCAGGTTTGTAAAAGATCGGTCTCAGACTGTCCCAGATGGTGAAAAGATTTGGCCTGGATGCCACTTAGGAAAAATACGGTAAATATGCCAAAGAGATTATAAGACTTTC
Organism: Aepyceros melampus; assembly: GCA_006408695.1. Classification (NCBI taxonomy): domain Eukaryota; kingdom Metazoa; phylum Chordata; class Mammalia; order Artiodactyla; family Bovidae; genus Aepyceros; species Aepyceros melampus. Next base: position 42,158 of record SJXQ01000358.1, read on the forward strand.
CTATGATATTTCAATAAAAACCTGGGGAATACAAATGTAAATGATTTTTGAAGATGGTGGTCAGATATGATGGAACATAAGGTTAGAGCTGTTTGAATTAAGCCACTTTGCTCTCATTGTGATTTTAAGTTTTGTTTGTTTTCTTTCTTTTCTCTTGTTTTTGGGGGTGGGGGAGGGAAAGGCCACCATATGCCACAAGTGGGGATCTTAGTTCTCTAACCAGTGATCCAAGCTAGGCCCTTGGCAGTGAGAGCAGGGAGTCCTAACCATGAACCACCAGGAAATTTCTGTGATTCTGGTTTTAATGCATCAATTTTGAGTAACACTCAGTGACAGTTTGGTTGATTAACTGAAGCCTCATCTCAGTAATGATCTCTCTTCAATGTGCCTGAGATACTAGAACTTCCCTGGCATACATTAAAGAGCGAAATTCAGAGGCTCAGGGAGATGGGAATCTTAAAGTGGATCAATTATATGCAGCCTGTTCAACAACCGCCAGCTAAATCCATTGAGGGGACTCAGAGGAGACCTCCCTCCTGAAGACACTAAGAAACATGTTGGTGTGGGGAGCTTGGTGGTGGCAGTCCACTGAAGGCTGGAGATGACAGCTGGGAGATGCTGCCACAGAATTGAACTTGCTGATTGTAGTAGAAACAAGAGAACCCCACAGAGACAGAGACCAGAGAGTAGCCTCTAACCTTCAGAGGGAAGATGGGAACAATTACTATAACAGAAAGAAGAAACGGAGGTTCTGATCTAGAAGGATTTACGATTGTGGCTGGGCTTCCCTGGTGATTCAAAGGTAAAAAAAAAATTCACCTGCCAATGCAAGAGACGCAAGAGAAACCATACACACACAGGTTATTAAAGGCAACAGGGAGACTTAGGGCAACATAGTGGGGACAGATTTGGGAGACTTGCTCTTTGTCACAGAACCCTAGGGGCTTCCCAGGTGGCTTAGTGGTAAAGAATCCCCCTGCCAGCACAGGAGATTCGGGTTCAACCCCTGGGTCGGGAAGATCCCCTGGAGAAGGAAATGGCAACCCACTCCTGTATTCTTCCCTGGGAAATCCTATGGACAGAGGTGCCTAGAGGGCTACAGTCCATGGGGATAGCAAAAGAGTCAGACACAACTTCAACAACAACAATGGTTGTGGCTAGCTAATCACTGTGTCCCTAAGAATGAAATATATGAGAAAGCATGTAAAATGTACCCTGATGAATATGATTTAAACAGCAAAACAAAAACTCTAGGTCCAGTGAATAGAAATCTGACTTGAGTTACCACAGTGGAAATTCATAACATCAGACCCAGTTTCTGAACGCAAGCCAGTAAACAGACCCTGTACATCTGAAGTGAGAGGAAATCTGGGTCCCCTGGCATAAGGATCTGAGATATAACCACACATCTGTAACTGTCTTCTATTCCTCAGATAGATCCTTAGGATTTCCTGCCTGGCCATGTGTTTTGGAAATATTTTCTCATTTTAGGAATTTTTTTTTAATATTTATGTACCTATAGAAGTAAATTTTTTAGAAAGGATACTAAGAAGCATGTCTTTCTTTGCATATCTGAATATGTCTAATATATGTTTTTACATTTAAAAGGTAGTATAGCTGAAAATAAAATTTTCAATCAATGTATTTTTTCCCCAAAATACTTATTCTTTGCTAATAACTTTTAAAGACACAAGAATTAGAGTGTTCTTTTGTTGGATGCAAGTCTGATTCTTGTTAAATTACAGGTAACATGGATTTTCTCTCTCCCAGCTTTGAGGTTTGAAGTTGACACATCAAAGCTGAAGAGTACACCAAGAAGAGAAACTAGCATAAAATTATATAAGATATCATATTGTAGCATCTTACAGAGTTGTGGTAAAATTAACTGCCTTATGATATTTCAAAATGTTTGTTACTAAAGTCTTTATCTGATACTTAAGAGATTATGTTATTATATAATAATAACCACACAATCAGCTAAGGAGTTTGCTAACCATACCTAAACAAACACTGGATAGGGCCCCTTTCCTCCCCTCAGAAGTCTAACACAGTAGGTCTGGACCTGGGTGTTTGCATTTTTAACACATATCCCAGGGAATTCTGATCTTCTTCAAAGTTTAAAGATAATTTTCTATACATTTTTCCCAGCAAAATCTGCCATGTAAGAGGCACTCAGTAATTATTTTTTAATGAGTGTAATGAAGAAATAAAAGCAAATTTGAAGGGAAACCAAAGTCTGAGACCAGTTGTCTCTGTGAGGAATGCTTACTTCTATGTCTAGTGATTTGATGAGACAATCTGAGCAGGATAAACAGTGCAGTGTCGTAGGGTGGTGGCAAAGAAATATAAAATCTCTGAATCTTCATCAGTGAAATGGTAGCATTGCTCATCAGGCTCATTATAAGGAACTGCTTTCTCTATCAGTCTCACAGCTCGTGTGTGTGCATATGTGTACACTCAGTTGCTCAGTCGTGTCCAACTTTTCTGTGACCTCATGGACTGTAGCCAACCAGGCTCCTCTGTCCATGGGATCTCTCAGGCAACAATACTGGGTTGCCATTTCCTTCTCCAGGGGATCTTCCCAACCCAGGGATCGAATCCATATCTCCTGTGTCTCCTGCATTGGTAGGTGGATTCTTTACCACTGAGCCACCTGGGAAGCCCCATCCCAGCACACGTGTGCTGTGCTCAGTCATCAGTCCTGTCCAGCTCTTTGCAACCTCATGGGCTGTAGCCCAGACTCCTGTCCATGAGATTACCTAGAATACTGGAGTGGGTTGTCATTTCCTACTCCAGAGGATCTTCCCAGTCCAGGAATCGAACTTGCATCTCTTGCAGCTCCTGTATCGGCAGGAAGATTCTTTACCACTGTACCACCTAGAAATAGGTACTAAATAAATGGGTGGCTCTTATTCCAGCAAATACTTATATCTTTGATATACAACTCAGTGTACTTAATTGACACTGTTGAGCAGTTATGTATCTTTTCATTCAAGTGTGAAGATAGAACTCATGAAATAAATATGGATTTATGCTACCCTGAGCACATTATTTTCAGTGGCATTAATTTTTGTCACTACAATATTGTCCCTTTGATGTCAGCTGAGTTATAGAAAGCAAGAAATAGACTTGTGAGAGAAACAAAGACATGTCCTAATGAGAGATTTAGGTCCCTTTTCTGTCCCTATTTTCTATTGTGAGCACTGATTAATTATGATGAGAAAAGATGTTTCTAAAAAATTTAGGAGACTTAGCTCAAATGCAATTCCCACTCAGACTTCACCAGATTTTCCCCTTCACACTCCAGTACTCTTGCCTGGAAAATCCCATGGACAGAGGAGCCTGGTAGGCTACAGTCCATGGGGTCGCAAAGAGTCGGGCACAATTGAGTGACTTCAATGTCAATGTCAGTTGAGACCAAGACTTGGAGGAAATCTATGATAACAAAGTTCTCTTCAGCCTGGAATTTTTCCCAACTTCACCAGGTTCATTCCAGGGGCCGAGATGAAGAGTCCAATCCAATAAGTGGGTATGCAGATCAGAAAGAGTCCACTGACCTAGTTTTCAAACACCCAAGATGATTGGCTCTGAATTTGAAGCCATGCATGTAACTTAGTCCATTTTGGTTTCAAGCTCAGATGGTAAAGAATCTGCCTGCCATGCGGAAGACCCAGGTCTGGTCCCTGGGTTGGGATGATCCCCTGGAGACAGGAAGAGCTACCCACTCTAGTATTCTTGCCTGGAGAATTCCATGGACAGAGGAGCCTGGTGGGCTCCAATCCATGGAGTCAAAAAGAGTGGGACACAGCTGAGCATCTAACACTTACACTCAAAAGTCTCAGATGAGTCCTATGGGTTAGTAGCTAGCACATCTTCAGGAGCAATGCGATCCCCTCAGACATGGGAAGGGACAGGAAAGTCCTGCATTTCTGGGGATGTGCAACTCTCTTTTTTTTTTTTTTTTTGTAGCAGCATCTCATACACAGTGATGATCTCAGCCCCTGTTCAGCAGAAGCTCCTAGGACCTCCCCAGGGGTGTGGAGTGGGGCAGGGGTGGGTTGAGTCAAGTTTCAGAATCTGAGTAAGCAATTGGTGAGCACAAGTGTTTGAAGCAGCTGGATTCTAGTAAATGGACAATAATTATCAGGAAGTAATATCAGAGCAGAGGCTTAAAGCAGTTAATAATTGGAGAAAGTTAGCCTGAAAGATTTGTCCATCTCATCCTTAAGCATAGTCATTAGTCATGATAAGTAATTGGGCAAATTGTCATAAACTCAGACATTTGATATCCTGGGAACAGTTTCCCATAGTCATATTTAAAAAAAAATGGAAGGATGTTATGTAATCTTAATGATAAAACTCAGAAATAAGAGAATGGATCCTGAAGGTCAGATTTTGCTGATAAAAAAGAAACATGCAAATCTTACGTGTGTGTTCCTGCTAAATATCCAATTCTTTGTGACTCCATGAACTGTAGCTCCTCTGTTCATGGGATTCTCCAGGCAAGAATACTGCAGTGTGTTGCTATGCCCTCCTCCAGGGGATCTTCCCAATCCAGGGATCAAACCCACCTACATTGGTAGGGAGTTCTTTACCACTAGTGCCAAACTCTTAACATAGTTTATATAATAAACTACCTATAGAAGTATGTGAAAAAATCATACTATTAGCTTTCACAGGCAGAAAAGTATTTGTCCTGATTTTTTTTAATTTTTTTTTGTTGTTTCACAGAGGATTAGATTGAACGTGCATTTCTTAATAGGTTTAGAATATAATGTGTGGTGCCAGCTCTCTTGTCCCTCTACATGGGTGGTAACAGAACATAATACCTCAGGATACAATCTAATTTGCTAGAGCAGTGGTTCACATAAGGAATGCAAATGTCTACAAAACAGCAAGTTTGGAAGCACCTTTACTCAGTAATGAGGGACTACTTCAGGCGGTGCTGAAGCCTTATGTATGAAGTAGGAGCAGATATGTGGGAGGACAGAAAAACCATATGCTACTTTGTGTGATTTTCTAGAGTGATGAAGTCTAAACTCCTCCAAGAAGTATCTGGGAAATAGAAAAATTAGAAATTGATAGTTGAGCTTACAATAGTTCCAGGCTTCTCTGAGAGTTGAGAGAGAACTTCGGTCATTCTTTCAGGGTTTTGGAGTGTGAGGCTACTAGCCTAATCCCAAAGTCCAGTGTTTTTCCATATTGTTCACCATCGAGCAGATAATATAGCCTGGGCTAGTATCCTACTGCAAACTTAGGGTAGTCTGTGCATGCACGCACGCTCAGTCACTCAGTTACATCTGACTCTATGCAACCTCATGGAGTGTATGCTGCCAGGCCCCTCTGTCCATGGGATTCTCCAGGCAAGAATACTGAAAATAGGTTTCCATTTCCTTCTCCAGGGGATCTTCCCAACACAGAGATCAAACCCACATCTCTTGTATCTCCTGCATTAGCAGGCAGATTCTTTACCACTGAGCCCCCTGGGAAGTCCAGTATAGTCTGTAGGGGAAGCTTTTCTGTAAAATGAAAGGGGGGTTCTGATCTATAATTAGAGTAACTGTAGGAATATTTAGTGCTAAAATCAAGGCATGGAAGATTCTTCAAACAAAGAAAACAGAGTGTACCAAATCTCCCAGCAAGTAGAATATTCTGGAGACAAAAGAAAGTCAAGAAAGCTCAAGATAAAGACTTCACGCTTGACATTACTTTGTCCATGTAACTAAGGAAACAATTTTTAAGCTGTTACAGAAGTTTCATGATTAACTTGAGGAGAGCATTTCTTTCAGGAAACAGTGAATCTATAAAACCCTTCAGTTTGCCAAGCTAAGACTCACAAATAATGAGACTCAATGCATCTACAAGTTGAAGTTCCTGGTTCCAACTCACTGAAAAGCTTCAAGCCTATTTAAGGCTCCTCTTCCACCATCAATATTCAGCATCTCACTAGTTGCATTCTATTAAGTTATGGTTAGATACCCCACCACCTCTAAGCTCAGTAGCATGAAAAGAGCTATATAGGTACTTATGCTTTGTCCGTGCTCTCAAGCTTTCTACAGAGCAGATATTATAAACTGTAATCAATGAGACAATGGAATTTAACAGCAAAATAAGGGGTGCAGAGACCATCTGGAACATTTTCTCAAGGCTGCATCACTAATGGTAGTAACGCCATCCTCTTGGGCCACACTGAACAAAGTCAGCTAGCGAATAAAACACAGATAGATAGTTTTGCTGTCTGATAGAAGAGAAGATCTCAAAGAATAAAGAAAACTGAAAGTGTTAGTTGCTCAGTCGTGTCCAACTCTTTGCGACTGTAGCCTGCCAGGCTTCTCTGTCCATGGGATTTCCCAGGGAAGAATAATGGAGTGGGTTGCCATTTCCTCCTCCTAGGGGTCTTCCAGACCCAGGGTCTCCTGCATGACAGGCAGATTCTTTACCATCTGAGCCACCAGGGAAGACCAAAGAGTAGAAAGTATTTAACAAAAGTATTATCATTTTAGAGCAATAGTGACAAAGGGGCCAAGGGAAAAATTTCTTGAAACCAGCTCATGCTCTCTAAAGCTGCAGTCCCCTGTTTTGGAGAGCTCTTCACAACTACCTTGATTGCTGAGACTGGAATCTGGGGTGTGTGCCCAACATGACCCATAGAGTCCCCAAAATAGCATTTAGGAATAAAATATGCACAGAATTTTCCAGACACATGCAGTTAACATACAAATGAAAAAGGTAGCTCTCCTGATAAACATGTGTAGTAAACTTTTATTTGACAAGAGTGACACAAATGTAACCTAAATAAGCTTGAGCAAAAAACAAAAAGTGAGAGGGAAGGAAGAAAGAAAAGAAAGATGGTTTCCTCATTAAATTGAGAAATCTAGAGATAATGCCTTTTCCTTCTGCATTGGCTCCATTCTCGGGCAGATTTTTATCCATTACAGAAGGTCTGCCAATGGTTCCAGAAAGTCTAGTTGAAGGTATGACTTCTTTCTCAAGAGCTCTTAATGAAAGTTCCAAAGTTGAGTCTCACTGGCTTCACTGAACCTCTTTGCCAACCTTGAATTGTTTGGCTGGAGGAATGGAGTACTTTGATTATCCAGGCCTGGAATTGTTCATCCATCTGCAAACAAAGGAGGAGGGCTAATATAAAATTATAAAGAGTAAGGAAAAGTAGGGAGCTAGAACCAGTAATGGAAAGAATGGATATCATGCGGGCAAAAAAGAGTTTTTCCCCTGAAGTGTGCATAGCATTTATATATCTCAACATTTTGCTTGAATGCTCAGTGTGTCCAGCTCTTTGTGACTCCAGCTTGCCAGGCACCTCTGTCCATGGAATTTTCCAGCAAGAATATTGGTATGGGTTGCTATTTCCTCCTCTGGTGGATCTTCTCCACCCAGGGATTGAACCCATGTCTCCTGTGTCTCCCTCATTACAGGTGGATTCTTTACCTGCTCCCACTGAGCCATCAGGGAACAAGGGAATAGAAATAGCATGAGCACAACATCTTAGCCCTGGCCTCTCATAGGAAGCTAATACTCCTGTCCAGTTCCTTCCACATCCACCAACCAAACAGGACCAACTCCTGTGTCCTCCTCACTCATCCTTCTTCCATGAAGAACAGGTCACTGTTAAAGGCAGGAAATGTGATTTGGCCTCAGTCCTAATGGGTGGAGAGTTTTGGGTGGGGAGTTAAAGCCCAAGTCAGTAAGGGTGAGATGTGCTCCCACACATTTGGCAGGTGAGACCAGTATGAGGCTGTTCTCTTTGGTAACTGCCAGAGGAGGTGATATTACCCTGGGATTCAGGGCAAAAGCCACATAATGATGAAGACTGTGTGTTAGCCTGGCAGTGCCCTCTGTGCCCACATCTCCAGGCACATGGCAAGGGTGGGGGCAGTGTGGGCTGAAGGAATGATTCAAGTGCTTGAGACTCTGGGTCCTGGCCCAAAGACCGTCTCTGTTCACCCTTTAACATGATTTACATCTGGCTCCATTTCTGCAGCTCATATATGTGCAGGGAACTTGAAATTAGGAGGAAAGCTCTCCAAAAGAAAGCGTAAGACTCAGGCGTTAGGAAAGGCCTCGGATGTTATACAAAACTGCAAGTGCAGCTGCGCCCGCTGAGTAATATCCCATGTGCAGCAGGCCGGGTCTGGTGTGAGTGGGGAGAGGGATTTATTTCTCCTTCCAGACAGGCTCTCTTGGGAACTCTAAATGGTAAAAGCAGTGAACTTGCATCTGGGCTGAGGAAGGCCATAAGCAGTCTCTGCGTATGCGAGTTCTTGGCCATGAGCCCCTTCACCTTACCGTGAACTCTGTATTTCCTTTCCTTTGCCAGCTGTAAGCCTCTCTCCAGGATCAATGGTGGATTTGTGGTAGGACTGAACTGGGGGCGGGGGGGTTCTTGTAGCCTGCTTAAAAGATCTCTGAAACATCCATCCCATCTCCGGTTGGTCCCCTCAATAAACCTTCATGTCTGAACTCTTACAAAGGGTGGTCAGAAACAGATGAGAAAAGAAAACATCGTGTTCATATGCATGACTTGATCATGGGATATCTAAAGCCAACCCTGCTTCATGCTTCTCTGTTAGGGATTCCATACAACGCATGCAGTAATCCCTCTGTGTGTGTTTTCAGACACTTCTTTGATGGGCTCAGCCACACTGAAGAAAAACTGCATCCCTTGAAATATGCTTTTTCTTCTTCTTAGAATCAGGAAGAAGCATAGAAGCTGTTGAGGATGGGAAGGACAAATCAGTAATGATTAATCTAGACTTATATTAATATTTATTTCTATTTTTATTTGGTACTCAACAAATAAAGCTAAGGTAGTAAGAGCCACAACATTTTTACATATTGCCCATGTAACAGACTTCCATGTAACATTGTCCAGGGTAGATCTGGTGGCTCCTCATGGATCAGGCACTCAGCTTTCTTCTCTCTTTTTGATCTGTGGTCGAACAATTTAACACCCATATACTTGAGAGTCACTTCAAGGTTAAAAAGGGCCACTGGAGCTCCAGGCATCAATTCAGTGTTTCAAAGAATGAAAAGAGGAAGAAGGGAAGAATAAAAATGGCTAGTCTCCAGCTATCAGCTCCCTTTAAACAGTTTTTCTCATTTGATTAGCGAGTAGTTACAAAGCCTCAACTTGCTTCTGGCCAGCTAAGAATGCGACTAGAGGCGAAATCAATCTGAACAAAATTGGGTTCAAACCAACAGTCTCTGCCACAGGATACAGTCCCACATTCTTTCAAACCCTGGTTTTCTAGTTCTCTGATCATCTTCTCCCTCAAGAGCAATATCAGCATCCTTAGTTTACTAATGTTTTGCTTTTCAGCCCATTGGATTAGAAGAGAGAAATGAATGCTGTGGAAGATATTGGCCTCTAGGAGGAGTTTGACATTATTCTATTCCCTCCTTCTCATTCCAACTTCCCATCTCATTCTGCTTCCCTTCTCCTCCAGGAATTTGTTCCAATCAAGGGAAGAGTTTACTGGGTCTCAGCACTGGCCCTGGCCTTCTCATTTTGACAAAGAGAGGGATGAATTGTTCAGACTTGAGAGGTACACAGTCTCTGTTCTTTCTCCCGTAGAATAGTCTAAGCTATTGTGCCAGCTGATAGCCAATTTGCTTCAAGATTCATCTGCCTCTTCCTCATTTTGTTCTGCAATGCAGGAACTACATGAGCTACATTCCTTAGCTGACTTCACCTCTGGGTTCTTGATAAAAGCACCACTCGGAAGGCCTGACATAAGATTAGGAAGAAGGAACGAATGGGGAGGTATCCTTTCGCCTTTGCTCTCTGTTGCATTTCTTTCTAGCATGACACCACTAGACAGCCCCTCCCTTTATTTTTCCCATTTCTGTCATGCAGTCCTCCCTGAGGCCCTAGCTCTCATCATATGGTCTTGATTTCTTACTGTCCCTGGTTTTGTCTATTCTTACATCATCAATGCAATCAATTTCCTGCATTAAATGCACTCAGTTCAAACAATCTGAACTGCTATCTAGCAAGTTCTTGACTGACAGAATTATGCTGCAATAATCAACAATTTCCCAAATCTCAGTAGCTTAATACATTAAATCTGGTTTCTTACTCTCACTGTGCTAATGCAGAGCTGTCACCTTCCAATGGTGACTCAGTGGTCCAGCTGGCTTTTATTTTTAACTATGCCATCTGAAGCACTTGGCTTCTATATCACTGTAACAAGGCAAGATAATGAATAGAGAATTCAAATCCACTCTCATTCGCTTGATCCAGAAGTCATATATGTTAATTCCACTTCAACCCAGTGGTCAGGACTAGTCATCTGGCCCAACATGATTGCCAGAGATGCTTGGAAATGTACCCTTCTTATTTATTTATATATGTGTATGTATGTACATATGTATGTGTGTCTAGCATAAGTCACCTATATATGAACAAGTTCATTCTGAGAGCATGTTCCTAAGTCCAATTTATTCATTTAAGTGCAACAAAGTTAGCCTAGGTACCCAACTAACTCAATCAGCTATATAGTTCTGCCCTGTAAAGAGATTTATAATACTTTTCACACAAACAATACATAAATAAATAAATATTTTTAACCTTATAGTACAGTACCTTGTAAAGTACAGTACAACAGTGGGCATACAGGGACTGGTGGTGAGTGGACAGGCAAGAAGAGTTACTGACAGGAGGAGGGGGAAAAGGTGGGAGATGGTCGAGCTAAAGGATGGTCAGCAACAGGAAATGGAGCACAAGCTGCAGTTTCACTCATGGCTGGTGTTGATGGCAGGTTCTGGCTCCTTGCCAGACTCAATTCTATCTACGCTCTTGAAAAAATGTTCCAGTAATGTTAGGGTGGTAACACGTTCACATCTTTGAAAGTTTGCAACTTGAAGGTTCATATGTAGGGATGCATGCATGCATACTCAGTTGCTTAAGTTGTGTCTGACTCTGCAATCCTGTGAACCATAGCCCACCAGGCTCCTCTGTCTGAGGGTTTCTCCAGCAAGAACACTGGAGGGGGTTGCCATGCCCTCCTCCAGGGGATCTTCCCTGACCCAGGGATCAAACCCATGTCTCTTATGTCTCCTGCATTGGCAGGTGGGTTCTTTACCACTAGAGACACGTGGGAAGCCCATGAATGTCAGGGAATTTATGTATATGATACACACAGGTAAAGAGAGATAATTTTGGTATTCTTCTAGAGCATAAAGGAAAAAAAAATAAGAAAAGTACAAGATTTGGTTAACTTAGATTGTTAATCCAAGACAAGTATGATCACCTAATCTGTATCTTAAGAACATACCTTTCCTCTTGGTAATGGTTAATAACATCTACTGATTTTTTTTGGGGGGGTGGGGAGCGGGGGCAGTGGCAATCTTTGTTATTTGACATCCAAATTTTTCCACTGTAGAACTGTTATAGGATTATTTTCCAGTGTATGGCAAAATGACACCCATTTTTTCATCACAGCTTCTCTCTTTTCCTCTCAGCTGTGCTCCAGCTTGTTGAAAAATGAATTTTAAATCTAAGTAACACTTACCCTGGAGATATGTCATGATTTTTCTTAAGAGAAAGCAAATAGCCTTATCCAAGTTCATGATATAATGGTAACTCCCAAGTTTTTAAGAAGTTTAAAACTATGAAAACTTAGTAGAAAATAAATCTCAATAGAAAATATTAATTCGTAGAGTTACATAAACTTAAGTGAAAAAGAAAGTGAAGTCGCTCAGTCATGTCTGACTCTTTGCGAATCCATGGACTATATAGCTTACTAGGCTCCTCCCTCCATGGGATTCTCTAGGCAAGAGTACTGGAGTGGGTTGCCATTTCCTTCTCCAGGGGATCTTCCCTGACCCAGGATCGAACCCGGGTCTCCCGCATTGGAGGCAGACGCTTTAACCTCTGAGCCACCAGGGAAGCCCATAAACTTAAGACATACCCAAATAAAAAGTTTCCCAGTGTTCCATTCATTCTAACTTTATTGTCATCATCGTAAGGTGCAGAGCCTTCTCATGGAAGTCTTGACTCATTTCCTCTTTATATTTATGAGATAGATCTCTCCTATAACTTTTCTTCTAGGTATTTTTTAATTAAGGGGTTATCATTTATATATGAATAAGAGAGGTACAGAAGATGACATGGCTGGAGGACATGAGTGGACATGAGTTTCACTTATGGACATGGTTTGAGTGAACTCCGGGAGTTGGTGATGGACAGGGAGGCCTGGCGTGCTGCGATTCATGGGGTTGCAAAGAGTCAGACACGACTGAGGGACTGACCTGAACTAAAAAGAGGCACACAAAATCAATACATTTTCAGATATAAATCAATACAATAAAGACCATTAACCTCAGTACAATGCCAGAATTACAGGTATTAAATGTATTGGGAGCTTTTGAAAAAATGATAAATTAACCTACAGTGTTTGTTAAAAATACTTGAGCTTTTTCTTTGTCTATTCTTCTTTTAATTTATGAGAGAATTTGATGTCTGAACAGACAGCAAGTTCATTTAATACTTCTTTATTTAGTATCTCCTATGTGCTAGACAGGCTTTCCAGGTAATACAGAATCCACCTGGCAATGCAGGAGATATAAGAGACATGGGTACCATCCCTAGGTTGGGAAGATCCCTGGAGTAGGAAATGGCAACGTGCTCCAGTATTTTTGCCGGGAAAATTCAATAAACAGAGGAGCTTGGTGGGCTACGGTCTCTTAGGTCACAAAGATCAGACAGGACTGAGCAACCAGGCAGGCTCATGTATGTGATAGGCTCTATCATTGGTACTTATGTTTCCTGCTTTCAGGACTCTTATATTTAAATGAAAAATATACTCAGTAAGTAACAATTCACATGAAAAAAAAAGGAGAGCCAAGATCTTTTTGAGGGGAATAAAAGGCCAGTTTGTCTGGAGCATATGAACAAAACAATATGGTGAGTTTGGAAATATGGAGACATATGGGATTATTTGTGGCCCTCATAATTCAGAAACAATTTTGGATTTTGTTCTCAATGGAAAGGCATGGAGAAGCTTTAAATATGCCTCATATTTTAAAAAGCATACTTGGTTGCTCTAGACAGAGTGGTTTTGAGAAAGAAAAATTAGAGGCGGGATGACCAGTTAGGAAGCTACCAGCACTTGTCCACTGATCACTGAGGAAGGCTCTCTTATCTCTCTTTGCTGTTCTTTGGAACTCTGCATTCAATGGATATATCTTTCTTTTTCCCCTTTGCCTTTTGCTATCCTTCATTTTACAGCTATTTATAAGACCTCCTCAGACAACAGTTTTGCCTTTTTGCATTTCTTTTTCTTGGGAATGGGCTTGCTCCCTGCCTCCTATACAATGTCAGGAAACTCTGTCCATAGTTCATCAGGCACTCTATCAGATCTAATCCCTTGAATGTATTTCTCACTTCCACTGCATAATCATAAGGGATTTGATTTAGGCCATACCTGAATGATCTAGTGGTTTCCCCTACTTTCTTCAATTTAAGCCTGAATTTGGCAATAAAGAGTTCATGATCAGAGCCACAGTCAGCTCCTGGTCTTGTTTTTGCTGACTGTATAGAGCTTCTCCATCTTTGGCTGCAAAGTATATAATCAATCTGATTTTAGTGTTGACCATCTGGTGATGTCCATGTGTAGTCTTCTCCTGTGTTGTTGGAAGAAGGTGTTTGCTGTGACCAGTGAGTTCCCTTGGCAAAACTCTATTAGCCTTTGTCCTGCTTCATTCTGTACTCCAAGGCCAAATTTGACTGTTACTCCAGGTATCTCTTGACTTCCTACTTTTGCATTCCAGTCCCCTATAATGAAAAGGATATCATTTTGGGGCATTAGTTCTAGAAGGTTTTGTAGGTCTTCATAGAACAATTCAATAGCTTGTTCAGCATTACTGGTTGGGGCATAGACTTGGATTACCAGGATATTGAATGGTTTGCCATGGAAATAAATGGAGATCATTCTGTAGTTTTTGAGATTGCATCCATGTACTGCATTTTGGACTTTTTTGTTGACTATGATGACTATGATTGTCACTGTGTTTATTTAACTTATATGCAGAATACATCATGAGAAACATTGAGAGGGTTGGAGCACAAGCTGGAATCAAGATTGATGAGAGAAACATCAATAACATCAGATATGCAGATGACACCACCCTTATGGCAGAAAGTGAAGAAGAACTAAAGAGCCTCTTGATAAAAGTGAAAGAGGAGAGTGAAAAAGTTACTTAAAGCTCAACATTCAGAAAACAAAGATGGGATGGGACCATGGCACCTGGTCCCATCACTTCATGGCAAATAGATGGAGAAACAGTGGAAATAATGACAGACTTTATTTTGGGGGCTCCAAAATCACTGCAGATGGTGACTGCAGCTATGAAATTAAAAGATGCTTACTCCTTGGAAAAAAGTTATGACCAACCTAGATAGCATATTAAAAAGCAGAGACATTTCTTTGCAAACAAAGGCCCTTCTAGTCAAGGCTATAGTTTTTTCCAGTAGTCATGTATAGATGTGAGAGTTGGACTATAAGGAAAGCTGAGTGCCAAAGAATTGATGCTTTTGAACTGTGGTGTTGGAGAAGACTCTTGAGAGTCCCTTGGACTGCAAGGAGATCCAACGAGTCCATCCTAAAGGAAATCATTCCTGAATGTTCATTGGAAGGACCGATGTTGAAGCTGAGACTCCAATACTTTGGCCACCTGATGGGAAGAATGATTCTCTTGAAAAGCCCTGATGCTGGGAAAGACTGAGGGTGGGAGGAGAAGGGAACAACAGAGGATGAGATGGTTGGATGGCATCACCAACTTAATGGACACAAGTTTGAGTAGACTCTGGGAGTTGGTGATGGACAGGGAGGTCTGGTGTGCTGCAGTCCATGGGTTAACAAAGAGTTGAACTTGACTAAGTGACTTAACTGAACTGAGCACTTGTCCAAGCGAGAGATGATTAGAAAGCTTCTAGACTGCAAAGTCTTTTCACATTTGAATATAGAAAGAAGGAAAGAGAAGAAGAAGGAAAGATGAAGAAGAAAAAGAAGAAGAAAACAGATAAGGAAAATATCATCAACTCCTTTGATAGATGGAATGACAACACTATTAAAAGCTAAAAATTAAGTCTGGATTCAAGTTTTAAGCTTCCAAATTTGGAAGCCTCCTCCATTTATCTCCAAGAAAATTTCAGCAAAGAATTGGTATAGTTGCAAATAAGTAGAATCAAAGCATATTATATACTTTGAATGGTATTTTTAGACATAATAAATTTTAAAATATTTTACAATTCTTATTGCTAAGATGTTATATACAAAGAACTGAGACAAGGGTGAGGCTTCTAATATCACTGGGGCATGAACTTCCACTAAGATTCTGGATGTATGCTACCCTGAGAGGATACAGATCTCTGCTGAGTTCTAATTGAATGGTGCCATCTCAACTTCACCTGTCCACAGCACTCTCCCATTTTCCTCTGCCTTCTGATGTATCTGCCACTCTTCTCTCACTCCATTGCACTTTTTGCTGTAAGAGATATAGCCTTTCTTTCTAATGCTGCTCCTTAATCAGAGTAGCCTTCAAATGGGGAAAAAGTTTTAGTATAATTGGTCATGGTCCCTGGTAGCTCAGACAGTAAAGCATCTACCTGCCATTCAGAAGAGCCAGGTTCAACCCCTGGGTCGGGAAGATCCCCTGGAGAGGGAATGGCAACCCACTCCAGAATTCTTGCCTGGAGAATTCCAAGAGTAGTGGAGCCTGGCGGGTTATAGTCCATAGGGTTGCAAAGATTTGGACATGACTGAGCAACTAACACTGCACTATAACACTAAAATTGCTCATATAAAAGCTAACATTTTTGCCTCTAGTTGGGGTGGGAAAATCAGTCCTGAATATTCATTGGAAGGACTGATGCTGAAGCTGAAACTCCAATACTTTGACCACCTGATGAAAAGAACCAACTCACTGGAAAAGACCCTGATGCTGGGAAAGATTGAAGGTGGGAGGAGAAGGGGACAGCAGAGGATGAGATGGTTGGATGGCATCACCAGTGTGATGGACATGAGTTTGAGTAGGTTCTGGGAGTTGGTGATGGACAGGGAAGACTGGCATGCTGCAGTCCACAGGATCACAAGCAACTGAACTGAACTGGGATAGGAAAGGGGATTGACAGTAAAACAATATGAAGGGTCCTGTTAGGGTGATGGACATCTTCTAAAATCAGATATAGTGATGGCTGTACAACTTGGTAAATTTACTCAAAATCATGAAATTGTATACTTAGGTGGGTAAATTTATGATATGTAAATCATTTCTCAATAAAAGTGCTTCCTAATAAAGAGAAACCTAACAGAAATAAAGGACCTCAATTATTCTGAAAATATAAGAACGAAATGAGAGGCAGAGATTTAAAAACTGAGGACTTTTATAATTCAGAAAATATTTTTCAAGTATATAGCTTTAAAAAGAAAAAAAAGCTTTGAAACAATACCAGACTATGTGAGGAAAGTTAAATATTTTTTTGTGAGCACAAGGAAAATGATTATTTCTGTTTCTGAAATATTAAAATATATCCATTTCCATTATTTATTTTAATGATAGGGCTTATTTTCCACATTAACAATTATTTTTATATCTTAAAAAATAGTGAATAAGAACACTGCATTCATTTAAATCCAGAAATTCATTTTCTGCTTGAGCTAAATGTAACTCACTTAATACCTGATTGATATTAAAGGTCATTTCTTTCTTTTGCCCTCAGCAGTGGGAGCACAGAGTCCTAACCACCAGACTACCAAGAAGTTCCTGCAGGTCATTTTTTAAAAGAAGATAATAATAACAGTAATAAAGTGACCATCTATCAGAGCCTATTTCCACTTTGGTCATGCATAATGCTAATTATTTTATAGTGCCAAATTTAACCTCTGCAACATGATTAAGTTGATTTATTAAAGCATTCCCATTTTAGGGATAAAGAAATAGTCAAAGAATAGTAGTTTAAAATAAGTTCTGAAATTCATGGTTAATTATTACCAAAGCTGAGAGTTGAACCCGGACATCATTGAACCCAACACTTTATCTGTTAATCTATGCTTTCCTTAGAAGCTAAGTATGGGGGATGTATTCTCTCACTTAAGTCAAGTACAGATACATGACAGTCATATATCTGAGAAACTGCATTACAAGTAATGAGTTCATATTTTTTGTCTAGTTTGATTGCATCATTGTGAACTTTGAAAACTTGAAGGTGAAACTAATAAATTTCTGTTAGGAATGCACCAGAGAGAATAAAAATAGGTATGGTCTAAAAGATAGGGTGATTGTGTGATTTATTGTATAGACTAGGACTCTATTAATAATTTTTCTAAGACAAAAGACATAAAACAACACTACATTGAGAAAACTGGGACATGTGTTCACCTTTCTTAAAACTAGAGATAAATAATATGCCACACATAAGAAAGAAGAATGGTACTGTGTCTCAAACTATAACTCAGGCTATTTTGAGGTAAAATTGCCATATAAAAGTAGAAAAGATTAATAGCTATATTATCATTATGCTTAATAATAATTAATTATTACTTAATAATTATATTATATAACAATATGGTATTATGAGTAAAAAGAAGCATAAACTCCTAAAGACCAAGTTGTGCAATTCCAGCTATAACTCAGATATCAACTGAAGTCATGGTGGTGGGATGATTTAGTTGCTAACTAAACTGACTCTTGAAACTCCATGGAATGTAACCCATCAGACTCCTCCCTCTGTCGATAGGATTTCCCAGGCAAGAATACTGGAGTGGGTAGCCATTTACTTCTTCCTTTGGGGATCTTCCCGACCCAGGGATTGAACCCAAGACTGATTCAATTACAGATGGATAGATAGGTTCTTTTTCATTTTCATTTATCACATAATATTGATTATAGTTCCCTGTGTTATACAATAAGACTTTGTTGTTTATTCATTCTATATATAATAGTTTGCATCTGCTAATCCCCAAACTCCCAATCCAACACCCACTCCTCCTTGGCAACCACAGGTCTTTTTCTGTGTGGCTGTGAGTCTGTTTCTGTTTTGTAAATAAGTTCCACATATAAGTGATATCATATATTTGTCTTTCTCTTTCTGACTTACTTGATTTAGTATGATAACCTCTAGGGACATCCATGTTGCTGATGTAAATAGCACTATTTCATTCTTTTTTTTTTTAACCACTGAGTAATATTTTTTTCTATCATGTGAGTGTATACACACACACACACACAATCTTTATCCATTCACCTGTCAATTGACACCTGGGTCGTTTCTAATCCTGGCTATTGAAATAGTGCTACTATGAACATAGGAATGTATGTGTCTTTTCAAATTATATTATCTCCAGATATATTCCCAGGAGTGGATTGCTGGGATCTTATGGTAACTCTTTTTTCAGTTTTTTGAGGAAACTCCATATTGTTATTCATAGTGACTACACCAATTTATAGTCCCACCTATAGTGTAGGAAGGTTCACTACACTGTGTGAGAGTAGGAGAGGGTAGGAGAGGTACCCTCTCCAGCATTTTTATTTGTAGATTTTTAAAAAATAATGGCCATTCTGAGCTGTGTGAAGTGATACCTCATCACAGTTGTTGCATTTCTCTAATAATGATATTGAGCAGCTTTTCATATACCTATTGGACATCTGTATGTCTTCCCTGGGGATTTTTGTTTCCGTAGTTTGTTGCTTTGTTTTTGAGTGGTATGAGCTGTTTATATATTTTGTAAATTAAACCCTTGTTTGTTACATCATTAACAAATATTTTTTCCCAGTCTGTAGTTTGTCTTTTCATTTTGTTTATTGTTTCCTTTGTTGTGCAAAAGCTTATAAATTTGACTAGGTCCCATTTGTTTAGTTTTGCTTTTATTTCTACTGCTTTGGGAGATTGACTTAAGAATATATTGATATAATTTATGTCAGAGAATGTTTTGCCTAAGCTCTCTTATAGGCGTTTATGGTGTCATGTCTTACATTTAAGTCTTTACGCTCATTTTGAATTTATTTTTGTGTATGGTGTGAGGATGTGTTCTAACTTCATTGATTCACAGGCAGCTGTCTGTCCAACTTTCCCAACACCACTTGCTGAGGAGACTGTCTTTTCCTCTTGTGTATTTTTGCCTCCTCTGTCAAAGGTTAATTGGACTGTATGTGTATAGGTTTACTTTTGGGCTCTTTCTTCTATCCCATTGATCCATGTCTGTTTTTTTGCTGATATCAGACTATTTTTTTAATTGTACTCATGACTAACATTTAAGTCACCATGTTATTTTGATTATTATAGTTTTATAGTACTGTCTAAAGTCTGGAGGTTTATGCCTCCTGCTTTGTTCTTTTTAAAGATTACTTTGTTAATTCTGGATCTTTTCAAAATAATTATTTATCTCTGTACTGGAATCCAAGCAAACGGAGAACTCATTTACCTTAGTTTTTACCAAAATAAGCTAACAAACACAAATATCAACATACAAACACACACACACACACACACACACACACACTATTAATAACAGTTGTTTTTATGTAGAGCAGATATTGAAAACAGATGAGCTGGAAGGGATTTACAGGAGAATATAAGCTAAAAATTAGATATAAATACAAATCTAGACGAGTTGTGCTGCTTATTTCTCGTATGATTTTGGTCACATACTTGTATTATAAAATGTTAGCTATAAGGAGTTAATGAGATAATACATATTTCATTAGCATAACAACCGGACACAGAGTAAGAGTCCAATAAATATTACTTATCAATATTATTACATTATAGTTAAGAAAGCAAACAGAGATTAAAATCTGATCTCTATTCAAAAGATCCTTTAGCCTACCTATGATGATACGAGACCATCTTTCCTTTTTTCACTATCTGCTCACCCTAATCTCCTCTTTTCTTTTCCTTGTCTGCACTAAAGAGGAACAATAACAAATCCTCTATTGTCTTCAGCATCTACCCACAAACCAAATTATGAAATTTCTGTTGTGCATTCCAAGATTCAAGAGGTTAAGATTCTGAGGCTAAGAAGGACATACATACTTGTGAGCCCCTGATTAAGTATGCAGACAGAACCATCCTGGTTTATTTGTAGAGAATTTAGAAAAGGGTTTCTTTCTTCCAGTTGTATAATCTCTCTTTCTTTAAGGAAAGATTCCCAGATTGACGTGAGCAAGATTTATGTTCACCTAAAGATTTAAGTCAACTGTTGTGATAACTCCTTCTATGATTGCACATTAAGAAGAAAAAGGCAGCTAAAGGATAATATATTTTAGTAAATTCATTCCCTGTTGACTATACCTAAAGAGCACCATACCAGAATAGATTTATACCTAATAGAGATTTGGGGAGATTGAGCTATTGACTCTAAGCCTATTTGGGAACTCAGACCACTTAAGATTTGAATGAGTATATCAACAAAAAGAACATACTAATATGAATACATGCTCATATAGATAAATGAATACATCCATAGATCATATCTACTTAAACATTTGCACAGGCTACATACACACACACACACACACACAAATATTCTTTTTCAAATGATTCAAAGAATACCTGGAAATCATGAGAGCTCATAAACATTAACCTAAAACCCCTGACCAAAAATAAATCCAGAAATGACCAGTGAAAAGTTCTGGTTCTCTCAATATCACAGTATATACTAAACAGAAAACAGTTTGAGGCCATTTTTTTACATGTCTGGATATCGATGCAACCAGGAAGCTATTTTAAGTTCAGAATAGTGTGCATGTTCAGTCATTAATAAATATTTTCAACAAGATATTCTAACAGTCACTTAATGATTAGGCAAAATGATACAAGGATGTACTGTAAACACCTTTGTTCTCCACCAATAACTGAAATATATTTGTTGTGAGATTAGATCAAAACTTTTGTGGGCAATGCTGCAATATTATATAACAACACAATGTAATTTTTGAGCCCAGTGCTGCTGCTGCTGCTGCTAAGTTGCTTCAGTCGTGTCTGACTCTGTGCGACCCCATAGACGGCAGCTCATCAGGCTCCGCCGTCGCTGGGACTCTCCAGGCAAGAACACTGGAGTGGGTTGCCATTTCCTTCTCCAATGCATGAAAGTGAAAAGTGAAAGTGAAGTTGCTCAGTCATGTCCAAATCGCAGGGACCCCATGGCCTGCAGCCTTCCAGGCTCCTCCGTCCATGGGATTTTCCAGTGCACTTGCCTTCAAATCCTAGCTCTGCCACTTGATAATTATGAGGACTAAGCTCAACAATTTAACCCTACTCAACTTCAGTATCTTATTTGAAATATCGAGGACATGAGATCTATGCCATAATACTATGATAAGGAAATGGCCTATGTAAAAAATTGATTGTCCGTACCTGGCACATAATGAAGTGCTCAACAAATGACCATTATTTTCAAATACAAGCTGCTAAATACTTCAGTTCAGTTCAGTTCAGTCGCTCAGTCGTGTCCGATTCTTTGCGACCCCATGAATTAGGACATTGTAAATAACTATAATGTATATTATTATGATGATAAAACATAAACATGTATATAAGTAATATATATTATCCATTCCCTTCTCCAGGGGATCTTCCTGACCCAGGGATCAAACCCAGGTTTCCTGCATTGCAGGCGGATCTTTATGGTCTGAACCACCAGCAAAGACCCATAAGTAATATATATTATTACAATTATAAACTGAAAAAAAAATTTTTTCTTGAACTCTCTTAAGGAAAAATACTCAGCTTTGTTCTGCTGAATGCAGACAGTTGTGGAATTAAGGCAGTGATTGGAGAAGCTTGGTCAAGAAGGCAGGCAAGAAGAGTGATTCAGAACAAATCACTGAGTCAGAACTACATGTAGGTAAATACATAGACCTCGAGGGTCAGGGAAAAGTAAGGGTCAGAGCTGAACAGACTCTGAAAAAACTAGATGTATGAGAAGGCAGGACAAGAAGCTAGTTTCGCTAGCAACTGGGAAAGAACATTTTGAGCAAGTTGGAAAGAACAAGGCAAAGCCAACAGAAGAATAGATTTGAAGTGGCAATAATACAAATTGTCCTGATTACTGAACACTCTTTTCTTTAGCCAGAGAGCTTTCCTGCGCTCCCTGGTAAGGGTGTGTTCATCCGCATGTATGGCCTGAAGTTGGAAGCCTGGAACCTGCAGTGGCAGGACTGATGAGAAGGACAGAGAGGACAGGTGACAGGCCACAGCAGCAGGGGCATGGCGGCTTATGCTGTGAGGGCGTCAGGCTCCTTTTGTAATCACTAGTTACGTATTCTGTGGTTTCTCTCCTGCCTTCAAGTATTTCCTCAGGAACTCTTCACTCCTAAAGTCATTTATTTCAGTCACCTTCTTGCTCTAGAGTCAACTCAGAATATCGATGCTGAATCATTCTATTTTTGCTTTAATCAGCACTCAAAATGAATAGGACATATCTTTTGAATTTCAAAGCTGTGGGTGAGAATATAAAGGAGGACATAAATGCTAAATGTGATGAAATGTTCTCTTTAATTTTACTAAAATATATCCTACTTGTAATAGCATTTTGTAGGGACATTTGGATAATTGTAATATATTTTGAAAGTACAAAAGCATAAAAATGGATCAAATAAAAGCTAGTTTATCACAGAAATAGAATGTTATTTTTAGAGGAAGGAAAGTAATAATATAATTCAGTTTGATATTTTGTACTCATTTCCTTCAGTAATTTTTTTTTTCTGACCACTATTCACTAATTTTTCAGAGAACTCATGATTCCATGTGTAGTGTACTTTAATGCAGACTCCAGGTCTAGAAATGAAATGATGGAAAAAGCAATCACCTTGAAGTCAGAGGAACTGCTTTCTAGTTCTAACTTAATCACTTGTTGATACCTGATCACAGACATTTCACTTAGCCTCTTTGCTCTCCAGCAGTTGGTGATGGATAGGGAGGCCTGGCGTGCTGCAGTTCATGGGGTCACAAAGAGTCGGACACAACTGAGCGACTGACCTGAACTAAACTTTGCTTTTCAGTTTTCCATATATAAAATAAAGAAAAATCACTCAATTGATATTTTTAGATCCTTTGTAGCTTAAAGAAAGGAGGAAGAGGAGGACGAGAAAAGTAAATAGTTAATATTTTCTAAATCATTTGATTGCCTATTTATTACCTAGTATTATAGTTCTTTAACCATACTATCTTTTTCTCCTAAAAGGAATTTTTGTTTTCTGATATATGCAACTACCACTATTTCAAAGTTTTCTCATATAAAAAAAAAATTATGGTGGAGTTGGACACTCTGTAATGGCTGATAAATCTGAGCCTGAAATATAAACTAATTCACCAAAGGTGACATGATTAAATCTCATCAATAAGCATATGTATAACTAGGTTTTATTTGTATCAATTATTACAAATATTCACCTCCCATATCTAATAAATATCTATGTACTTTAAGATATATAAAGTACATATGTCATTCCACATATTTCAACATAATTTCAAAAGTCTATTTATTATGATAAAGAAAGTACTTTGCATTTGTTTTAACAGGATTGTTCCTGATAAATTAATTTTTCAGGAAATTGAATGCAGGAAATAAATTATCAACCAGTTAGCATGGTTTTTGTTTTTTTCAGTCTTACTCATAATTTCCCTAGCTGTCATCTCATATAACCATACTATACATGTAAATTAAACTCTTCTTTTATCAAACTCAGTTGGGGGTTATTATAGAAGCTTTAGTGCCTCTCTAAAAATGGGACTGAATGTGAATTTATATCACAAATGGAAAAATCTGAGAGTGAAGGACATTTTCCATGTGCCACTCTCATAAAACTATCACTTTTAACAAACAACTTGAATTCAGGAGGTATTTGCAAAAATCTTTTAAACACATTCATGGTCTTAGGAGGAAGTGCTAATACGGAGTCTGTCTGCTCCACTGCAGCTGCTTGATTTATGAAAACATAAACAACCCTGACTCATTCTAGGGAAGTCATAATTACCATATGGAGTGTTAAATGTACAGACACTTCATAAGGACCACTGCAGTAGCTTAAATTATAGTCATTATGCTAACCCCACTCCCAAATCTTGCTGTAATGCCTGTTGGAAAAAAAAAAAGTCCCTTACTCAATACCTTTCACAATCAACTCCATTGCATCTTGAAAATAAATGTACATGAGGACACTTGATAAAAGAGGCAAGCTGATTGGCAAAGTAAGATTTAACTGGCTACTTCCTCAAAGGTTTGATAACAGCATTCTTAGGAGACCTATTCTAAGCTGTGCATTATTCTACACAGTGTATCTGTTGGTACAAATATTGTATGGTCAGGGCATATATATTAAAGGTTGCATAGTGTAGTGGGAGAGGCAAACAGTGAAACATATGAAATAACTGTGTTGCAATCATTTGAAGTTATGTTCTAGTGAAATTGTGGTAAGGCTGTGTTCCTAATAAAATCAATAGTGAAAACACTATTACACATGTAATGGGGCAGGGGGAAGCTAGTAAGCAAGATTTTTCTTACCTATAATCCAAATAAGTGTTTATTTGCCTAATTTTTTTTTTCCATCAGTTGTCCAGTTGGCCACTTGGTATCTTAAAAGTCATTATTTCCTCTTATCCAGACTCAAATTGTTTACTGGAGTACACATCTGAAAAAAATCTCAAAGAATATTGGCTATTGTATTAAAATGTCCTAGAACCAATGGGAAATCAGCAGTAGTTTTTAAACAATACCAAAAAACACTAACCTACTGCTTAATGTGTGCTAAGAACCCTCTAAAAGCTCTAAATATACATTTATATGGTATGAATTTCACCCTAACCAACTCTATGTGAGGCACTGTCATCATTCCTATTTTTGCAGTTGGGTAAACTGAAGCACTGGAGAAGGAAATGGCATCTCATTCCAGTGTTCTTGCCTGGAGAATCCCAGGGACGGGGGAGCCTGGTGGGCTGCCGTCTATGGGGTCGCACAGAGTCAGACACGACTGAAGCGACTTAGCAGCAGCAGCAGCCAACTGAAGAACAGAGAGCACTTAACTAATGTGCCTAAAATCACATGTAGTAGAGTCAGAATTCTAGGATCTCCAATTTGCACTACTGTAATTCTGAAACAACAAGATATCAGACATAAGTTTTAAGAAGATATTATAGCAACAATGTGTAACATGTATTAAATGTGCACAAAACTGAACAGGAGGCTACTAACTACAGCCATATTCCACTAAAGCAATGCATATCAGTTCAGTTCAGTTCAGTCGCTCAGTCATGTCTGACTCTTTGCGACCTCATGAACCACAGCACGCCAGGTCTCCCTGTCCATCACCAACTCCCGGAGTCCACCCAAACTCATGTCCATTGAGTCAGTGATGTCATCCAACCATCTCATCCTCTGTTGTCCCCTTCTCCTCCTGTCTTCAATCTCTCCCTGCATAAGAAAGGACATAAAAGTGATTTTAAGAATTTATTGACTAATAGGATGAGAGGGGAAAGAACTGGAATATTGGCAAGAATTTCAGCTTTAGAAACCAGGAAGATGTCTCAAAAGCAGTAGAGGTGAAAGTAAGAAAGAAGGAAAGACAAAAATCAAACTTCTTGTCACCAAAGACAAGCTGTATAGTAAGCTCATGTTCTGTACACAAAGCACAATTAGCCATGTTTTATAAATCAGTCATCATTATAGGTTCTCCTCCTTCAGTGATTGGGCATTTATTAGAAACAAGTCTCAAAAAACGTTTTCAGAAATATCCTATTCCTTGGGAACATTTTGAAATTGCATTTGTAAGTGTATATTTAACCGCCAGGAACTTTGCTGACATTGAGATTAATATTTAACATTCTTTAGGCTAAATGTTCAATAGGGAAGGGTCTACATGGCTAGTTGTCTTATGACATAAGCCACCGTATCCTTGTTCAATGCCTCTACACGAAATCATTTGGTTTTGGCTGGAAATTATCTGGCTAACCAAGAAGTAAGGATAAATGAATCACAAAGGTGGAAAAACCAGCCATAGGAACACAAAACATCAACCAGGTAGCCAGGAGGTCTGGAAAGGCCTGCTAGCACGTTTTCTTCCAGTTGGTATATAACATCTGTTTCTACGGTGAAAGAGTGTGAAGAAAATGACACAAGTGGTAAGCACTGACATATGCAGGGGAAAGGAAGTGATTTATTTTATATTAAGATTGTTACTGTTGCAAAAATAAAAAGCACACCCTGAATATGTCTCTGTAAGACTTGTATAATATGTGTGTGTTTAAGAGAAAGATTGTATATTTTTATTAAATCATAACACAAAAATACAGGGCTCTGAAAATCTAATTAGCACAATGAATAAAAACAGGAGACCTATAAAAATTATTTTCTGAAATAAGGGTAGGATTCTAGCAAGAGTTTAGAAATATGAAGGAAGGGAGGTAACCCTAAAAAAGTGTAAATTACATTACTTACTTGCATCAGCTAGAAATATTATATGTGAAAAAAGAATCAAAATTTACTAAGAAAAGTCAAATGAACATATTTTAAAAGAAATATTGACTATATATCATCAATTATGTTGCTTTCTTAGTTGCTTAGTTGTGTCCAACTCTTTGTGACCCCATGGCCTATAGCCCTTTAGACAGGCTCCTCTGTCCACAGGATTCTCTAGGCAAAAATACTGGAGTGAGTTTCCATTTCCTTCTCCAGGGGATCTTCCCAATCCAGGGATTGAACCAGTGTCTCCTATGTCTCCTGAATTGCAGGAGGATTCTTTCCCACTGAGCCATCAGGAAAGCCCATATATTATCAGTAAATTTAATAATAATTGATTGTTAGGCAGTAAAATATTTAGCTATTGATATTACTGAAAATAAAAACATTTCTGGCTGAAATGGCCAGAATATATATTGGTCTTATAGAATTAGTTTATGGAAAACAGGAAAAGTCAGGTAACCTAAGATAAAGACTGGCCATTCACCTAGAATGGACTCTTAAGTGTCAGCCAGTTTAAATCCCACTTTTTACAAATAGAAATTGCATATGCCATGGAGTTGAAGTGACTTTCCGGAGATCATGTGGCTGAAATTATTAGAAAGAAGGTCGGTTTGCAGAACTTTAGCAACTGAAAATGTAGAACTTTCTTTGGAACTATGGTAAGAAGTGAGAAGAGGGATTCAGTGTGGTCATGATTCCAGAATGGAAGAGAATTGGGTGAAAAATTATTCATGGGTAGAGTCAGTAAGTAAAGTCACTCTGTCGTGTCCAACTCTTTGTGACCCCATGGACTGCAGCCCACCAGGCTCCTCAGTCCATGAGAGTCTCCAAGCAAGAATACTGGAGTGGGTTGCCATTTCCTTCTCCAGGGGATCTTTCTGACCCAGGGATCAAACCCGGGTCTCCCGCATTGGAGGCAGACGCTTTAACCTCTGAGCCATGGGTTCAGGGCAAGGCAATAATTCATTTACAATAAAGATATGGAGAGTTTCTTGGGTCACAGAATATAAGAAGGACCAGAGAATGAATGATAAGTCATCAAAAAGCGAATGTGATAATGTTAGTTACTAATTTATTAAAACTCCTCTAATAAGTAACAAGCTATTCTGAAATCTGAGGAACCACTGCCTCAACAGTACAACTTAACTGAGTAGATACAAAATGGTAGCCAAGTAGGTAACCACAGTTTTACTTTTCTTTCTGAATAAAAAAGACAACAATAAGAGATCGAGTTCCGTGTTTGAAATAAAACATCAGTGATACATTATTTTTAAATATCTGGGGAAAATATTCATCTGGCAGAGGTAAGAGAGAGGCAAGGATAAGGGGAAAATTCTTCCTCTGAAGGGTTCACTTCAAAGTCAGAAAACGTTGACGTGAAGAGACATAAGTGGTGTGTACAAAAGAAAGTTTTAAATCATTTCTTCTTTCATAATTTCTCAGTTATTTATACAGAAAAAATCCTACTCTTAAATTTGATAGGATGGAGCATTTTGAATAGGATAGGCACTCTGATCTTGTCAGCCTTCTCCATGCTCCACCACACCACTTGGCCATCAATACTACAGCCCCCTGCATACATTTGCCTTATCAGTACTTTATGTCCTTGACCTACTGTTCCTAACAGGACCACATCTCAGTTATCATGATATATAGCTTACAGTCAGCATCTCACAATGTTAAATTACTAAAAGTAGTATTTTTTGTCATGGGACTAATACTATTATATAACACAGATGTGATAATGATCAGTGTCACGCATCTGTGCTAAATGAGAAAAGATGGTATTGTCACACATGAAGATGCAAAAGAGAAAAATTACTCAAGTGCTGTCTTCAGAATATCATTGCCAAACCTCAAGCAAGTGCTTTCAAGGTAGGGAAAATAAATGAAAAGCAGATTTTTTTTTTCTCCCTAACAAAATTGCCAGTGGGTAAGGCAAAGGTTCAGGAAAACAGGAGGTTTCTAATATATTAACCACTCCTTCAATGTCTGGCAGCAATTAAGAAAATAAACAGGATCTAGAGTCGAATTAGCAGCAATTAAACTTCTGCAAATGCATTTATACCAATAACTAGTGGGGTAACATCTGGAAAATTATTCACAAAAATGATGCTTAGTATTTCTGATATTCTCAAAGAAAACAAACAAAAACTTAAAAATAAAAGTGAGTAGAAGGTATGAGCTTTGTACCAAAAGAGAACTAATTCTGACTTTTGCTACAATTTTTAAACAAAAGCCAGATCAAACTTGTTTAAATGTTTAAAAGGTACAATTACCTTTTTAGTCTATTTTTGCAAGCATAGAGCTATTTCTAAATATGGACTAAGACATAGAAATTCAAGAAGTCATGTTTAAGACAGATATAAGACTCTTCCAAAACTAAAAGTGAAGTGAGGATATTGCACCTAATATTACACATATTTGGAAAACTTGACAGAGACAGTATTTTTGAAATTATATAAAATCCTTAATATTTCAACAATTTAACAAATATACAGATGCCATTTTTCTAAAATAAAGAATCCACTGTAATAAAATACTTTCCCTTTTGTTTACCTCAGCTGCATGTTAGGAATCCAAGTTATGAATTTTGTTGTATTAAAAAACTTATTGCAAATCATATTTTTTAAGTTCAGAAAGCATTTCTTTATATAAATCACAGTAATAGTAGTTTGGGTTCCAGAGTCCTTGATGATTTCTTTAAGAAAATATATAGTATAAGTATCAGCCCAGAAAATATAGTAACGGTTGCATTATTTCAACTATATCTAACCAATATATATATATACATGTTTTTTTACCTGAAAAATGCATTCCAAAGTCTAATTTAGGAGTGTGCATGTGTGCACAACAAAGGCATCTGTAGGAAAACCTTTTCTTTTCAGAAAACACTCCCATTATTCCCTTGGAGAAGGCAATGGCACCCCACTCCAGGACTCTTGCCTGGAAAATCCCATGGATGGAGGAGCCTGGTGCGCTGCAGTCCATGGGGTTGCCAAGAGTCGGACATGACTGAGCGACTTCACTTTCATTTTTCACTTTCATGCATTGGGGAAGGAAATGGCAACCACTCCAGTGTTCTTGCCTGGAGAATCCCAGGGACGGGGGAGCCTGGTGGGCTGCCATCTACGGGGTCGCACAGAGTCGGACACGACTAAAGAGACAGCAGCAGCAGCAGCAGGGCTTCCCTGATATCCAATGGTTAAGACTTCATGCTTCAACTGCAGGGCGTGTGGGTTCAATCCTTGGTTGGAGAACTAAGATCCAGCATGCCTCACGGCCAAATAAAAAAGTAATAAAAAAGATTCATGTTTAAAAAAACACTCCCCCTTACCTCCCCTCAGAAAAATACCTTTAAGTAAAGACTTTATCAGTAAATTTATCCTCAAAAAAAGAAGACAGTTACTCTTCTACTGAAGTGAAAATTGGAAGGAGATAAAAGAAAATGAGGGAATCCTTTTGGCTCAGACAATTGTCTGTTCAACAAGCATATTTAGCTCCCAGTAGGTAAACACCTCAGGGCAGGCTTTATGTTACTCAGGGAAAACAATGATAAATTAACTAGGGAACATGACTTCCAGGAGTCCATTCTAGTCCAGGAATAGGAAGGGCATGTGCATAAATTCTATGATATAATGTTCATGCCAGGTAGTTTGGCTGGATAGTGAAGCACCTTAGATACTGTGCCAAAGAAACTGAAGTTTACTCTCTGGATATCTGGAGCCATCAAAAGTCTACTGTGTGTTTGTTTGGTGGGCAGTGAAGTGACATGAGGTAGTCTTCAAGAAAAGTACTTGAAAAACCCAAACACAATGAATTGCAAAGGTTGAGGTGATTACTGAGGAAAAAAATGATGTTAGGCAACCAATCCTAAAATGTTGACACCATATAGGTCAAAAAAGACTGCACAGCATTAGATTTTGGACTTGAGAAAAAATGTTTAAAATACTTGACTGGTTAAAGATTAAACTAATTGATGGTGGAGAGCCAAAAAGAGCAATAAGTTAAATAAGCTCTCAAGTTGAACACAGATACACAGGAGAATGGAGTTATAATAAGTTGATTTGGCTGGGAAAATGAGGCATTTAATATTTACATATTTAACTTGCAATGCTAGCAAAATAGTAAAATAGTGTTGATGATAATTAAGGGAGTTTTAGTTAAATCTTTGGGCTTCCCAGGTGGTTCAGTGGTAAAGAATCTGCCTGCCAATGCAGGAGATGTGGGTTCAGTCCCTGGGTCAGGAAGATCCCCTGGAGGAGGAAATGGCAACCCACTCCAATACTCTGGCCTGGAGAATCCCATGGACAGAGGAGCCTGGTGGCCTACAATGCCAAGGTCTGCAAAGAGTCACACACCACTAAGCCACTAAGCTCACAGGGCTATGCAGGTATGTTTGGGAGTAAGGATGAAAGGGATTTGGGGAATATTGAGAAAGTAACATAAGGAGTCTGTTTAAACAGTGAAGATTGAGAAATGAGAGTTAGGTGGATAAAGTAAGGTGGAGCTTTGGAAAGAAATGTCACAAGTTTGCTCAACTTTAACTTAAATTTCATTAGATTCCTTTGCACTTCTTTAAACCTTTCGCTGTTAGGTATGTTCACCTTTTCTGTATTTCACAAATTTTTGTGAGGTCAGGAATTCCATTTCATCAATGTATCAGTTTAAAAAGTCAATAGTTCCCTTATATATTATTGTGTTTTTCAAATATAACTTGGAACTTTAAAAGCCTTTAGCTAATGAAAAATCACATACAGTAATTTTGAAATTCTACCAAAAAAAATCTATGCCAATATATGCAAAATATTCCTACAAGTTACCAAAGCCACATTTAATAAAAATGTAAATCCAGTAAAACTTTCTAATAATTCTGCTTAATTAAAATTTTACCCATGTATAATGAATTATAAGGAAATATCCCCTTATTTCTTCTTACCAGCACCTACATGCCATGGCTCTCTCCTCACCTCTGCCCCACTGTTACCTTATTAATAAGTTATTTGTGTTTCTGACAAGGTAAATTAAAGCCAAGTTTTCATGTTATTCTGCCCTCCTTCTCACCCTTAACCTGAACTTGGCATTATGACAGTTGAGAAAGAGCAGATGACGTCACTCTTCTTTGAGCTTTTGAGTCCCTTCCTTTCAATTTCCTCTGGTGTTTCACCCATCTTTGGTTACCTTCTTTGGCTCCTGATGGAAGGTAACTGACATGATAGAATGAATGAATTATATAAGAAGTTTAACTTGAATCATTAAAACCCATGCTTGCACTTCTTAAAGTAAATTTCAGAGCAACACGGGTACTTTGAGTGTTCAGCACTAGAGATTTTGATGTGACGACCAAAAACATCACATATTTGGAATCTTCACAGTACCTTTTGTCTGTGTGTCTTTTCTTTTTTTATTGTTATTTATTTTTTATTTTTTTAATCCATTCACATTTTTATTGGACTATGATAGCTGTACAATGTTGTATTAATTTCAGCTGCTCTTGCTGTTTTTCAGGCACTAAGTCATGTCCGACCGACTCTTTGTGACCCCCTGGACTGCTGCATGCCAGGTTTCCCTGTCTTTCACCATCTCCCAGAATTTGCTCAAACTCATATCCATTGAGTCAGTGATGTCATCCAACTATCTCATCCTCTATCGTCCCCTTCTCCTCCTGCTTTCAATCTTTCCCAGCATCAGAGTCTTTTCCAGTGAGTCAGTTATTCACATCAGGTGGCCACAGTATTGGAATTTCAGCTTCAGCATCAGTCTTTCCAATGAATATTCAGGGTTCATATCCTTTAGCATTGACTGACTTGATCTCCTTGCAGTCCAAGGGACTCTCAGGAGTCATCTCCACCACCAGAGTTCGAAAGCATCAATTCTTTGGTGCTCAGCCTTCTTTACGGTCCAACTCTCACATCTCTACGTGACTACTGGAAAAACCATAGGTTTGACTAGACAGACCCTTGTCAGCAAAGTTTCAGCTGTAGAACAACATGAATCAACCATCTGTATACATATATCCCCTCCCTCTTCAGCCTGTCTTTTCTTTGAGTTAATCTCCTTTTCATCTGCCTATGTGGAAAATCCCCTAGGACATACATTTGAAGTGGAAAATTTGTTCTCTCTAATCTTCAGAGGGACTGTATTTCCCAAAACCGTTGCCCAAGCTCTCTGTTATCAACATGGATCAAGTACTTCCCCCTGAAAGCTTCCATTTCCTCAAATTTGATTATTTTAGGTCCTAAGTAACTGTTGTAACTTTAATGGCACAAGTTCTTCTATGCAAGCCATATTCTTGTATCAGAAAACTTGACTATTCTTACTTGGAGATTCTCCTAATCTCTATAAATGGATAGTATTTGTAAACTTGAAGATGATGTTTACATTAAACCTGATTCTCCTTTACTTAAAGGAAAAAGACATCCGGCCATTAACTTTTGTTGTTGTCTTTTTTCCCTACACAGATTGTCATATGACTGCAATATCAAATCCTGTGGATAAAGATGATTTGCTGCCTCGCTCAGTTCTTCTTTTTTTCCACATCTCAAAATATCAGCAATAGTGAGAATCCTATTGGAAAAATGGTGCCAATAGACTTGCTTGACACAGGATTGACCAAAGCCTTCAGTTTGTAAAAAATGTAATATCAGTGAAGTACAATAAAGTAATGCACCATAAAGTGAAGTGTGTCTGTATTCTTTCTGCTGTGTCATAAAAAAGAGATACAGTGGCCATTTTTTAATCATCTTGAGCCCATACATTTTGCTGTGTCTAAAAGTATTCTCCATCTATTTAGACAAAGAATATCTCCCATGACTGAGGTCTAAAATGCTGGATACTTTTGTAAACTCCTACGCGGTTCAAGTGTAGATGCATGAAATAAGTAATCAAACAGATGTTCTCAGCACAGACTTTAACCCTGAAACAAGTAAAGCAAGGAAAACAAGGGGCTGATGAACTCCCTCTGGTGAAATAGTGGTGGCAGACATGTCCAGAGTCTTGACATAACTGTCACGTGGTTCTGGAAGCAATGAACAAAGTGCCTCCAATGACAATGGATTCATAGAGAAAGCTGTGGGACTTTTGTCCACTTGTGGTGAGAATGGTGTCTTCACAGGGCTCATTTGGAGATCCAATTTTGAGTGTGTGTAAGATACCGGACAACAGGAAAGCTAAGAGATGGTCCAAGAATAAACAAGTCACATAAGTCCTGCAACTTTTTACCTCAGTCCAGATGCAGTACTTTTTCTTTGCCAAGAAGGTCCCCCAGACATCTTTGGTCTTAAACTCTTCCACAAGCTGTAGAGCTGACTGGAGTGTGGTATGAACCACCATCGACTCCATCAAGCCTTGCTATATGGGCTTGGTAGCAAAGAGTAAAGTTAGTTTGTCATGTTCTTATTTCAGTTTTCATGATTATTTTCTTTTTCAATACATGTTCAGTTCAGTTCAGTTCAGTTCAGTCGCTTAGTCGTGTCTGACTCTTCATGACCCCATGAATGGCAGCATGCCAGGCCTCCCTGTCCATCACCAATTCCCAGAGTCCACCCAAACTCATGTATTGAGTTGGTGATGCCATCCAGCCATCTTATCCTCTGTCAGTACATGTTAGAGACTAGTTAAAAAATTATAATAAATCTAGAACTAAAAGTAGCAAAAATAAAAATTAATTTATTTAATAGCTGACTTTACACATACAATGAAACTG
Source organism: Aepyceros melampus (assembly GCA_006408695.1). Lineage (NCBI taxonomy): Eukaryota > Metazoa > Chordata > Mammalia > Artiodactyla > Bovidae > Aepyceros > Aepyceros melampus. Next base: position 76,340 of record SJXQ01000358.1, read on the forward strand.
AGTAGACCAGAAAATACCAAACTACTTCACGAAATTCCCTAGTCTATAGTCTGAGCACTGAGCTTAAGCAACTCAAATGAGGATTGATTATTTTGTATGCCATTTACAGAACTATCTTGAACAAATGACTGCTGTTGATCCAAAACAGATTGCCAGATAATTCTGCAGCAAGGACAGATTTATGTGGGGATCAGTAGAGAACAGCAATCCAGGGTCTGCCATCACAGCAAGCTGTGTACATGTCTCCCACACAGCAAGGGGAGGAGAACCTTTACAGAGGGGGAAAAGGAGCTTGAGAGAGCTACAGTAAACAAGAAGCCCAGGACTTTCCTTTGGCTGAGTCCTTGCCAGGAAAGAAGAGGAGTCTTACTTCTTCCTGGTAGGCTTTGCTGTTGGTGGCAGGGTAAGAGACTTGTTCTCCTGATCTCCCAACTCTATTTAATTGAGGTTTCTGGTTTATTAATGTTTTACACTGCATGAATGTAACTTATTTAATATAGAAGTTTAAAAGACATAGCCATTAGATTAAGCTTTTTTTTTGTTGTATTTTGTTACTACACACTTCTGTATGCAGGCTTCCCTGATGGTTCAGTTGGTAAAGAATCCACCTGCAATGCAGGAGACCCCAGTTCGATCTACCCACTCCAGTATTCTTGGGCTTTCCTTGTGTCTCAGCTGGTAAAGAATCCACCTGCAATGAAGGAGACTTGGGTTAAATCCCTGGTTGGAAAGATCCTCTGGAGAAGGGAAGGGCTACCCATTCCAGTATTCTGGCCTGGAGAATTCCATGGATTTGGGGTTACAAAGAGTTGGACACAATTGAGTGACTTTCACTTCAATTTCACTAATGTATGCAGTGGCCATGTTCATGGAAGGTGTTCATGTACTGTCTAGTGAGAATTAAGACCATTCTCTGTGATAATTTTTGCAGCTTCACCATCTCTAATCACTGACTCTGATTTCTCTGAGATTTCTGATTTATAACTTTAAAAAGTGTATATTTGGCCTTCATCCCCTTTCCGTCACAAAGCTCCTAAATCCCTTGAAATTCCCAAAATGGTGAGAGCCACAAAAGTGTCTTTTGTTATGTTACTAAGGTGACTTTTGGACCTAAGGATGAGGACTGGTTGCTAGGAGAGTTAAGTTAACCACATGATTAGAAGGTTGGAGCTTTCATTCTCACTCCTCTTTCCTCCCAGAGATTGAGTTAAATCTCCAATACCAATGCTTTATCAATTAGACCTATAGTGATGCTTTCAGAAAACCCCAAAACTTTGCATTAGCTTCCAGGTTTGGTGAACACTTTGGGGGTGCCAGAAGAGCAGCATCCTTGGAGAGGGTTTGGAAATTCTGCACTCTTTCTGCATGCTTTGCCCTATGCATCTTTTCCACCTGACTGTTCCTGACTCTTACCTCTTTATAATATTACAAACTGGTGACATAGTAAGTAAAATGTTCCTCTGAGTTCTGTGAGCCATTCTAACCTAAACCAAGGAGAAGTCAATGGAAATTCCAACCTCTAGCCAGTTGGTCAGTAGCGTACGTGACAACTTTAGCTTGCAATTGACATCTGGAGGTGGGCTGTGGGGATCAGTATTATATGACTGAACACTTAACCTGTGGAATCTGTTGTAATCTCTGAGTAGATAATGTTAAGAATTGAGTCAAACTGTGGAGTAGGGAATGGCAATCCACTCAGGTATTCTTGCCTGGGAAACCCCATGGACAGAGGAGCCTGATGGGCTACAGTCCACAGGGTCACAAAGAGTATCAGACAGGACTGAGTGACTAAGCACGTAGGAGACCCAGATGGTGTCTCAGGACTGCTTGTAGATGTGGGGAAACCCACATCCTATATTGGAACTGAATGCAGAACCTTTTAAATCTATTATCTAAAATGTGTGGCTTACCTGCTCCAGAAAACTAGAGGCTGACAAGTTTCCCTATTTGAAATAAATTTGTTCATTGGCCTGAAAAGATCCCGGGCTTCCCTGATGGCTCAGATGGTAAAGAGTCTGCCTGCAGTGCAGGAGAGTAAGAGATGTAGGTTTGATCCCTGGGTTGGGAAGATCTCCTGGAGAAGGGAATGGCAATCCACTCCAGTATTCTTGCCTGGAGAATTCCATAGACAGAAGAGCCTGGCGGGCAGGCTACAGTTCACGCAAAGAACTGGACACGACTGAACAATTAACAAACACATACAACAAATCCTATCTCCAGGAACACAAAAAAGTAAACCAAAGTCAGATTGGTGGAAACAAAAACTAGACTAAATACATGTGTGATTACAATTGCTTTCATATTTCTGCAAACCTGGTATCTATCCCTTCATCCTTTATTTTTGCTGATTTCAGTTTTTACGACTGCCTTAGACTTTTCTTTTTTTAAATGATAAAGCTTTATTGAAACACAGTCACACCTATTCATATTTATATGTTATCTGTGATGGTTTCACATTTCAACAGCAAAGCTGAGTAGTTGTGTAATAGAAGAGTACTGAGTAGTAGAAACCATATGGCTGAGAAGCCTAAAATACTTCCTATCTAGCCCTTTACAGAAAAAAATTGGCATTCTCTGCTGTAGAACATCTCCAGCTCTGTTGCTGAACCAACCCTTCTCTTGCTAGTCACCATGACAGAACATGGTTTTGCATCTTTTCACCTTCACCACTTTTATCACTCTCCTTCTAACAGCTCTCATTAATTTATGTTTATATTTTAAAGGACAGTCCGAGAACTGGACTCCTTTAGGGGCTGGATGAGACCTGTCTTCTTGTTTTGTTTTGACTTGTTTTTTATATTCTCCACAATGCCTGATGTAGTATTTTGCTCATAGGTATTTAATTATCAGCAGGTGTCAATCAGCTCTTGGTATAAAATACCAATCCGTTGGCAAAATTATATTCAACGACTCATTCAGTGTAACAAATCTTCATTTATAAGGTGCCAAGACAAGGAATGTAATCAATGTTTGATGAAGTATATATTCAGATTTTTGACTTTAGCAAGTCTGGAATGTAGCATGGGACAAGCATTAATATTTGCCATTTTTTTTGCTCAAAAAGAATGTCCTCTAGAATAATCTTGCAAAAATTTGATTTTATTATAATTGATTACTCATCCTACCTTTATCTTGATACTCTGGCTTTACTTTACTTGCTTTTTTACTTTTTACAAATTTCAATGTTATAGCGTTGTCTATTGAGTAAGTCAATATATGAATTGGAAATTACAGTTAGCCTTGAAAACCATGGGTTTGAACTGAACTGGCCCACTGATAGGGAGATTTTTCTCAGTGACCGTATAGTACAGTACTGCGTGATCTGTGATTGGTTGAATCCACAGACACAGAACCATGGAGACAGAGAGCCAACTGTAAAGTCATATGTGGACTTTTACCTGTGGGAGCCAACTGTACTTTGGAAATACAAAGAGTATGTGTTACTAAATGTATAAATATATAAAGAATTTTACATATCTTGGTATCTATACAGGAGTGAGTCCCTATTTCCCCCTCCAGTATTCTTGCCTGGAAAATTCCATGACAGGGGAGCTAAGCAGGCTACAGTCCATGGAGTTGCAGAGTCGGACATGACTGAGTGAAAAGCACACACATACAAGCAATGTTAGAGAAACTGAGAATATATAAGAAGACCTCAGAACAGCAAGACATTGATGAAATATTCAAATAATGTTATATTTTTTCATCCAACAATGACTTAGTGGCTTTCTTGCAAAATTTAATGAATACTACCTATGCATAGTAATTTTAAATTATTTCCATCCCATAAGTAATTTCGCCACTTTGAACTATGTTAATTACGCTAAGTAAATTGTGTGTGCTTAGTCGCTCAGTCATGGCTGACTCTTTGTGACCCGATGGACTGCAGCCCACCAGGCTCCTCAGTCCATGGGATTTTCCAGGCAAGAGTACTGGAGTGGAGTGCCATTGCCTTCTCCAATATACACCTCTAGGGAATATTTTTCAAGGACATTGTAATTAAATTAAAGTTAAAACAAAATTTCCCCAGAAGGCACACACACCTCTGAGATTTTTTTCTTGCTCTGAAAGGTGATGTATTAGTACATATAAAACAAGCCCATTAGACTGCCTGATCTAGAGTCCTTAATTCAGGCATTGTAACCCTCCCAGAGATCAAATTGCCAACATCCGCTAGATCATCAAAAAAGCAAAAGAGTTCCAGAAAAACATCTTTCTGCTTTATTGACTATGCCAAAGCCTTTGACTGTGTGAATCACAATAAACTGTTGAAAATTTTGAAAGAGATGGGAATACTAGATCACCTGACCTGCCTCTTGAGAAACCTACATGCAGGTCAGGAAGCAACAGTTAGAACTGCACATGGAACAACAGACTGGTTCCAAATAGGAAAAGGAGTATGTCAAGGCAAAACTCCAATACTTTGGCTACCTAATGCTAAGAGCTGACTCACTGGAAAAGACCCTGATGTTGGGAGGGATTGATCTTTCTGCTTTATTGACTATGCCAAAGCCTTTGACTGTGTGAATCACAATAAACTGTTGAAAATTTTGAAAGAGATGGGAATACTAGATCACCTGACCTGCCTCTTGAGAAACCTACATGCAGGTCAGGAAGCAACAGTTAGAACTGCACATGGAACAACAGACTGGTTCCAAATAGGAAAAGGAGTATGTCAAGGCAAAACTCCAATACTTTGGCTACCTAATGCTAAGAGCTGACTCACTGGAAAAGACCCTGATGTTGGGAGGGATTGGGGGTGGGAGGAGAAGGGGACGACAGAGGATGAGATGGCTGGATGGCATTATTGACTCAATGGACATGAGTTTGGGTGAACTCTGGGAGTTGGTGATGGAAAGGGAGGCCTGGCATGCTGCAATTCATGGGGTTGCAAAGAGTCAGACACAACTGAGAGACTGAACTGAACTCTTCCAGAATGCAAAATAAACTGATTGAAAAATAGCTCTTCTCTCACTGTTTGCAGATGACATGATCCTCTACATAGAAAACCTGAAAGACTCCACCAAAAAATTACTAGAGCTAATCAATGAATATAGTAAAGTTGCAGGATATAAAATCAATACACAGAAATCCCTTGCATTCCTATACACTAATAATGAGAAAGTAGAAAAAGAAATTAAGGAATCAATTCCATTCACCATTGCAATGAAAAGAATAAAATACTTAGGAATATACCTACCTAAAGAAACTAAAGACCTATATATAGAAAATTATAAAGCACTGATGAAAGAAATCAAAGAGGACACTAATAGATGGAGAAACATACCATGTTCATGGATCAGAAGAATCAATATAGTGAAAATGAGTATACTACCCAAAGCAATCTACAGATTCCATGCAATTCCTATCAAGATACCAGCAGTGTTTTTCACAGAGCTAGAACAAATAATTTCACAATTTGTATGGAAACACAAAAAACCTTGAATAGCCAAAGCCATCTTGAGAAAGAAGAATGGAACTGGAGGAATCAACCTGCCTGACTTCAGGCTTTACTACAAAGCCACAGTCATCAAGACAGTATGGTACTGGNGTGAAAATGAGTATACTACCCAAAGCAATCTACAGATTAAATGCAATTCCTATGAAGATACCAGCAGTGTTTTTCACAGAGCTAGAACAAATAATTTCACAATTTGTATGGAAACACAAAAAAACCTTGCATGACTTTTAAAACATCTGATAATTGCTAATGAGGGAAACATGGAAGATTGTAGTAATTCTTTAGATAAATAAAGAATTAAAACATTTAATTTTATTTATTTTGTCTTCATGGACTAAGAATGTCCTGATTCAACTTTGGGTTTGCTAAATGATTAATGTCAGAAATAAGTGACATGCATAAGCTGGCTTAAAACTCAATATTCAAAAAACTAAGATCAAGGCATCTGGTCCCATCACTTCATGGCAAATAGATGGAGAAACAATAGAAACAGTGGCAGATTTTATTTTTTTGGGCCCCGAAATCACTACAAAAAGTAACTGCAGCCATGAAATTAAAAGATGCTTGCTCCTTGGAAGAAAAGCTATGACAAACCTAAATAGCATATTAAAAAGTAGAGACATCACTTTGCCAACAAAGATTCATATAGTCAAAGCTATGGTTTCTACAGTAGTCCAGTAGGATATGACAGCTGGACCATAAAGAAGGCTGAGTATCAAAGAATTGATACCTTCTAATTGTGGTGCTGGAGAAGACTCTTGAGAGCCTCTTGCACTGCAAGGAGATAAACCTAATCAATCCTAAAGGCAATCAACCCTGAATATCTGATTGGAAGAACTGATGCTGAAGCTGAAGCTCCAATACTTTGGCCAACTAATGTGAAGAACCAACTCATTGGAAAAGACTCTGATGCTGGGAAAGATTGAGGGCAGGAGGAGAAGGGAGTGACAGAGGATGAGATGATTGGATGGCATCACAGACTGAATGGATATGAGTTTGAACAAACCCAGGAGACAGTGAAGGACAGCGAAGTCTGGCATGTTGCAGTTCATGGGGTCACAGAGTCAGACACAACTTAGCAACTGAACAACAACAACAACAAAACCATAATTCTAAAAGATACATGTACTCCAGTCTTCACCGGAGCACTATTTACAATAGCCAGGACATGGAAGTAACCTCAAAGTTCATTGACCAAGGGATGGATAAACCGAGATGTGGTAGATATATATAATATAATGGAATATCACTCAGCCATAAGAAAATATGAAGTAATGCTGTTTGTAGCAACATGGATGGACATTGAGGTTATCATAGTGAGTGAAGTAAATCAGACAGAGAAGGAGAAACAGTGTATGATATCACTTATATCTGAAATCTAAAAAATGATACAAACAAACTCATTTACAAAACAGAGAATTACAGATGTAGAAAATAATTTTATGGTTACCAGAGTGTAAGGGAGGAAGGAATAAATGGGCAGATTGGGACTGACATATACAGATTACTACATTTAAAATAGATATAGTGGATAGTCCAGGAAACTACTCAAAACTATGTAATGGCCTATATGGGAAAACAGTCTAAAAATGATTCACTGAGCTGTGCAGCAGAAACTAACACAACATTATAAATCAACTATAATCCAATAAAACTAAACAAAAATAAAAAAGAAATAAGTGCCATGGAAACCCTAGAGTTAATATCATTCTTTTTTCTATACAAATCTAATTAATGATTCTGCCACAACATAATACGGCTAACAACTACCTGAATATTTTGCAAACCCCATATTTAGTGTGTGAAAAACCTTTATTGATCAAAGGCTGACACTCTATAGGTGGCAGTGAAATTTTAGAATATATATTACCAAGCTTTCTTGAGGAAGATTTTGATATTCTGCTGACTTTCACATTCACTTGAAGAGGGTGTCTACTCAGGATAGACACCTTGAGATATCAGGTTAGACACTGAGTCATTTTGAGTAAAGTATCCAAGATGTGACCATTGAAGACCATGGCTTTGCTCTAATTGACAACATATAACTACATCCAAGAACCTCTTAAAAAGTCTTTCTATATTCACAGTACAAACCAATATATTTGCAAATCTTTCTTGGGAAAAATGATATTTTTGAAAGAGTACATGAAGAACACACACATTCTATTATTTCCTTTTCATGAGTTTTTCTCACTTTTCTACAGAGTAGTTACAAAGGCAGAAGAAAGTGAATTTCAAGAAGTTTACTGTAAAACAAAGCAGAGTACCAAGAGTGTATAAAATATTTAGAGTCTTGTGTTTCATTATAAAAATTTACCTATATTTTTATATCTATCACGTCAGTTGATTGTAATATAAACATGTTTTAATTTACTTATTAGTTGAGTTATTTAAATATTTTCCCCTAAAATGTTGCATAACATTGATGCTTCTGGAAAATTCACCATGTTTATCTGTGGCTTTATATAACTAATATTGAATAGTCTAGGGGTCCCTGGCATTCTAGTTTTCTATGGCTGCCTGCCACTGCCCTCTGCTGTCCCACCCAGAGTGAAATTTAGTGGCTTAGAGTAACAACTATTTCATTGCTAAGTTGCTTCTGTTGTGTCCAATTCTTTGCAATCCTATGGACTGTAGCCCCCCAGGCTTCTCTGTCTCACCATTTTGCGGATTAGGAATTTGAGCAGAGCTCAGCTGGGAGGGAGACTCATTTGCTCCACGTTATATCTACCAAGGTCACTGGATGGTCTTCAACTAGCAGGTGGGTCTAGGATGGTTCCACTCAGGTGTGGCACAGCTGGCTGGAAGCCTTGTTTGTTTTGTATAGTAGAATTTACCTGCAGTTTCCCTAGCAAGGATGTCTTACGGTAGCTGGATTTCCTCCCTAGGGATTTCAGGGACCCAGAAAGTATATTATTATCTGGAAGCTGCCAGGTTTTTCTTACAACCCTATCTTTATTTATTTATTAAAAAAAAAAACAAACTTTATTTTGTGTTGTATTGTGTATAGCCAATTAACAATGTTGTGATAGTTTCAGGCCTGAACAAGAAAGTTCAGTTCAGTTCAGTCGCTCAGTCGTGTCCGACTCTTTGTGACCCCATGAATTGCAGCATGCCAGGCCTCCCTGTCCATCACCAACTCTCGGAGTTCAAGGGACTCAGCCAAACATATACGTGTATCCATTCTGCCCCAAACTCGCCTCTGCCACATAACACTGAGCAGAGTTCCCTGTGCTATACATTATGTCTTTGTTGGTTATCCATTTTGAATATAGCAGTGTGTACGTGTCCATCACAAATTCCCCAAATGTGTATAGCCAATTAACAATGTTGTGATAGTTTCAGGCCTGAACAAGAAAGTTCAGTTCAGTTCAGTCGCTCAGTCGTGTCCGACTCTTTGTGACCCCATGAATTGCAGCATGCCAGGCCTCCCTGTCCATCACCAACTCTCGGAGTTCAAGGGACTCAGCCAAACATATACGTGTATCCATTCTGCCCCAAACTCGCCTCTGCCACATAACACTGAGCAGAGTTCCCTGTGTATACATTATGTCTTTGTTGGTTATCCATTTTGAATATAGCAGTGTGTACGTGTCCATCACAAATTCCCCAATTATCCTCCCCCCTCATCTTTCCCCCAGCAACTGTAAGTTCATTCAAACGGTCAATCAAGTCACTAAGGTCAGTCCTCATTTAAAAAGAAAACTGGTCTCCACCTGTCATTGCAAGATAGAAAAGACCTTGAGATCATCTTTAATCTAGCATCTCTTTTGAGAAACTTAATACTGTCAATGTGTTCTAGAATTAGGTCAGTTCATTTTATAGCTATATGTGTGGGTTGACTTTCTTCCATGTCACACTGCTTTGTTGATTTGGATCTGTGTCATTAGGAAAAATGAGAAGAGTAAGCTCTCATGCATCATTATGCATGTTCACTATTACCCAGTGGCTGCTATATGGTTGCCCAGGGGGGAAAAATCCTTTGTCATCTTGGTACCAGGAATAGTCATGATTTTTTCACTTTTTCACTCCTCTTAAATCAAATGCTTTAGCTTTGTGATTCATATTCCCTTTTTTGTTCTTACTGTAGAAAGACTTCTTCAGTTTTGCTTTTTCCTAATTTTTATACATTATTTATATTACTATTATTATACATTATTCCTTATGCTTGCATATTTGGCATATGCATGGCTGCTGCTGCTGCTGCTAAGTCGCTTCAGTTGTGTCTGACTCTGTGCAACCCCATAGCGTGGCAGAAGGATAAAAATGAATGAATTAAATTTAAATAAATCTAGAACAGGAAAAAACAAAATACAAATATAAGTTATAACATTATCATCTGTTCTACTACTAAGACAAGTGGCCCACACAGTTCTGGTTTAGTTCTGGTCTCAGTTCTTTCATTTACTGGAAGGACCTTGGCCAAGCTATTGCAACCTCTCTAATAATCAATTTATTTTATGACAATGAAGAATCATAACAGTGATTATATTATAAAGTTATTTGTGGATTAAACAAGATGGTCTGTGAAAAGGCACTTAATCTAATACTTACATTTTGGAATCTTCTACAAATACTAGCTATTGCAATAAACTTAAACTTGTTATTTAAAGTTTTTATTGTCATTAATTATGATTGTATTTATATCATGTGTTCTCAATTAGAGTGCATTCCCTTTTTTGGAAAAGAGATCATGCCATTTTTTTGTACTCATAGAATCAATACAGAGTCTTATATACTCACAATACATATGCTTGTACTAGTTCTCAGTCAATGGTGGAAAAACTTTCTATAGAAAACAACTTTAACTCAAAAAAAGCACCATCTAAGACAGGAATAAGAAAGTAATCTACTTCAGTTTTGGAATTTCTTCAAAGGCACATATAATTTATGAAGATTTAAATATATGGAGAAGAGCATAAATTTCTTATAAGTAGTATAAGATTGGCTTAGTTTCACCTTATTCATGCTGAGAAGTAATGGGAAAAGGAAGAAAGTTTATAAAGAGACAAATGGGAGAAGCAGAAGAAAAACAGGAACGTGAAAAGGGGAAAAGATCAGGAAATTAGAAGCTAAATAATTTGACAAATACTTAATGACAAATACTTAATTCAGTTCAGTTCAGTTTAGTCGCTCAGTCGTGTCCGACTCTTTGTGACCCCATGGATGCAGCATGCCAGGCTTCCCTGTCCATTACCAACTCCTAGAGTTTACTCAAACTCATGTCTGCTGAGTCAGTGATGCCATCCAACCATCTCATCATCTGTTGCCCCCTTCTCCCGCCTTCAGTCTTTCCCAGCATCAGGGTCTTTTCAAATGAGTCAGTTCTTCGCATCCAATGGCCAAAATATAGGAATTTCAGATTGAACATCAGCCCTTCCAGTGAATATTCAGGACCGATTTCCTTTAGGCTTGATTGACTGGTTGGATCTCCCTGCAGACCCTGGGACTCTCAAGTCTTCTCCAACGCCACAGTTCAAAAGCATCAATTATTCAGCGTTCGGCTTTCTTTATAGTCCAACTCTCATGTCCATACATGACTACTGGAAAAATGATAGCCTTGATTAGATAGACCTTGGAAAGTATGTCTCTGCTTTTTAATATGCTGTCTCGGTTGCAGTTGGTCATAGCTTTTCTTCCAAGGAGCAAGCGTCTTTTCATCAATTCTGTTTAAACGATTCCTAATTATGGCCTCTTAGAATTAAACATTCTTGGGAAAGGTAGGACTTTAGATAACTATGAGAACACAGGAAATGAGATACTTTGGGTAGGGAATTTTGGGCTCTCTCAAAAACAAGTACACTGTTTCGTTACTGACTTCTTAATGAAAAGTACCCTGAGCACACAATACACCTGCCTAGTTTTCTCTAACTAGTGGAAACTACCACATCTCAGGTCTTTGCCTTATGCAGAACCTCCAGATCCTTGCCAGAAGTCTTCTCAGAGCACCCTTCACATCCTTGTTCCTCAGGGTATAGATGAAGGGATTGAGGGTGGGAGTGATTATGGAATAGAAGAGGGAGATAAATTTGCCCTGCTCTTGAGAGTAGCTGGAAGGAGGTTGCAGGTACATGTAGATGGCACGTAGGTAGAAGAGAGAGACCACCACCACGTGGGAAGAACAGGTCCCAAAGGCTTTGTGCCGACCCTTGGAGGACTGAATTCTGAGCACTGCACGGGCAATGAAGCCATAGGAGAGAAGGATGAGAACCAAGGGGACCAGCACAAAGAAGGCCACCAGCACCGCCAGTGTGGTGTCATTCACAGCTGTGTCAGTACATGATAGCTTGATCATGGCTGGCACTTCACAGAAGAAGTTGTTTAGCACCTGTCGCCCGCAGAAAGGCAGCTGCACTGTTAGGACCACTTGAACAAGGGAGTTGCCAAAGCCACTGAGCCAGGCCACAGCCACAAGCTGCTGGCAGAGAGGGCGGTGCATGATAATGGTATATCGGAGGGGCTCGCAAATGGCCACGTAGCGGTCCAGGGCCATGGCCGCCAAAACGACACACTCAGTGCATCCCAGCCAGTGGAAAATTGCATACTGTATTGTGCATCCGCTGTAGCTGATGGTCTTGCTGGAGCTGCCCATGTTGACCAGCATCTGGGAACAGTGGTGGTGGTATAGCAGAGGTCCAGGAAGGAGAGGTGGCTAAGGAAGATGTACATGGGGCTGTGGAGCTGGGGATCCAGGCGGGACACCAAGATGATGGAGATGTTCCCCAACATGGCCAGCACATAGGACACTAGGAGGACCACAAAGAGAGGGCATTCCAGCCATGGCCTGTCAGAAACACCCAGAAGGATGAAGTCCTTAGGGGGATCCCCCCAAATGCTTTGGTTGTCACTTCTCATGCTGAGGCATTTTCCAGCACCTGGGATGAACTGAGAAAGTTGGGATAAAATAAATAAATAAATGAAAAATTGTCTTTCTCATTCCTGTGCTTGCTCTTGCTTTCACAGGTTCCACCTGTCTGATTTTCCTTACCTCTTTGAAAGTGAAAATGAAAGTCACTCAGGTGTATCCAACTTTTTGGGACCCATGGACTATTTTACAGGCAAGAATACTCAAGTGGGTAGTCAAGATCCCCTTCTCCAGGGGGTCTTCTCAACCCAGGGATCAAACCCAGCTCTCCCACATTGCAGGCAGATTCTTTACCAGCTGAACTATCAGGGAAACCCCAGAACACTGGAATAAGTAGTCTATTCCTTCTCCAGCGAATCTTCCTGACCCAGGAATCAAACTGGGGTCACCTGCATTGCAGGTGGATTCTTTACAAACTGAGCAATCAGGGAAGCCTTACCTCTGTAGGGACACTGAAATATTGGGGAAATCAGAACCATGAGTTAGAAGAATTACATATATGTCTTGCTCTCCTTCCTAGTCTGTGACCTTGACTATGCCGTTTAATTTTTTCTGAACTTTAATTTCTGCATCTGTAATGTGGGGAGAAAGTACCTGCTTCAACTACAGAGTCTTGAGGATGATAAAGGGACATTAGGTTTGTGAAAGCGATTTTCTTCCAGTTTGGTCAAAGTCTGCTATAACTCCCATCACTATCAGAAGGTTTGAATTCTCTCTACATAGTCATTAACAGGGCATTGATCATTTTCTTAGGCATTCTTGCTTGCCTTTTGGAGGTGGTAGTGGGAGGGAGCTTAAAAATGGTATAAAATAAGAATAAGGGCTTTGTAAACAGATAAGGGGTTTATTGATAAGAACACATCCTACTCACCTCCTAAGGCTTATATTGCCTCCCTGGCCCTCTGTACCATGATGGTCTCTCCCCTCATGACGGTTCATACATGTGCAGCAATATTACTCACTTTGTCAGTAAATAAAAAGCACAGTCCAACATCTTCTGAGTGGAGGAGCTAAGTCACGCCCACCTTTGACTCAGTCATGTCAACTAAAGAGACCCCAGAACATAGAATTCTGAGCAAATGGAGAAAAATGTTGATCAGTGGAAGAAACACAGCACCTCAAGTTTTCTATTGAAGGATCCAATTGCTTCTAGAGAAAACAGACAGTTGGAATGACATTTGAATTCCCTCTATAACTTCTTTGCCAAGTAGCTGTTTCCTCTCGGAGTTGAAAGACACAATTGATTTGATTTCCAGATTCCATTGCTGTCAGAAAGCAACTGGGTTGGTATTTGCTGATTCAAGAGGTCTTACTACTGAGCTGTGTCAATCTCCAAACTCCTGCACTCCCCATAGGACTGTACACCCTCAAGTTCTTGGTGGAGATGATATAATCCATGAAACTATTGAAAGGGAATTGGGTCCTGTGTGCAGGTAACCTATGAAATATTCATTTTAAAATTATTTATACCAAATTCAGTTTGGTCGCTCAGTCGTGTCTGACTCTTTGCCATCCCATGAACCACAGCTCTCCAGGCCTCCCTGTCCATCACCAACTCCCGGAGTCCACCCAAACCCATGTCCATTGAGTCGGCGATGCCATCTACTATCTCATCCTCTGTCGTCCCCTTCTCTAATTTTATTAAAAATTGGTATTTTTAATGCCAATTATATTGTATTTTAATTGGAGTATAATTGCTTTACAATGTTGTTTTAATTTCTGTTGAACAACAAAGTGGATAAACTATATGTATACATATATCCCCTCCCTCTTGAGCTTCCCTTCCACTCCCCACCACCCCTCTAGGTCATCACAGAGCACAAAGTTGAGCTCCCTGTGTATACAGCAGCTTCTCTCTAGCTATTTATTTTACACGTGGTACTGTTATATATATATATATATACATATATATATATGTATATATATCCTATTCTTCCAATTTATCCCACCCTCCCTTGCCCCCGACCCCATGTCCATTCTCTACATCTGCATGTTTGGAGCTTTATACATAAACTCTTAAAATTCATAGAGATCTCTTCAGTCTAGATGAGGTAATAAACATATTTCCTTCCACCCCCACAGTCTTACATTCTAAAGAACTCTAATACGTTTGAAAAGAACTCAAACTCTGGGGTTGAAATGGATAGATAAATAAATGCAAATTAACATTTCTTCCTCTGCTTTTTCAAAACTATATAATATTTCCTGTAAAGTTTCCAATATTCTTGTGCAACATCCAGTTGCTGCACTTCTCCCTGCGCCGCACCCCCCCCCCCAACCCCATTCTATCAAAAGGACTTCTAGGATAATTCTTACTGAATTTCATTATTTTATCTCTAATGGGAAATCAGCACTCAGATTTCGACACATGAGTTGCAGCAGGGCAAAATTAGGCTTGCTCCCTTTTTAAAATGAAAAATGATCATATCGCTTTCCTTTCCTAATTTCTGATTCTAAGATTTCCTCTCAGAACCTAAACTATACAAGAAAGGGAAGCGTTGCAGGGACATTGAAAAAAGATAAAGTATGAGTAGTCACTCAGCCGTGCCTGACTCTTTGTGGCCCTATGGACTGTGACCCACCAGGCTCCTCCATCCATGCGATTTTCCCAGCAAGATTACTGGGGGGGGTTGCCATTTCCTTCTCCATGAGAACTTTCTAACCCAGGGATCAAACCTGGGTCTCCCACACTGCAGGCAGACTGTTTACTGTCTGAGCCACCAAGGAATCCTAAAAGTATCGAGGAAGAAAGAAAGATAGATACAGGCTATTGTAATAATAAATACAAATTATTCTTTTTTTAAAAAATAAAATTTTATTTATTTTAATTGGAGGCTAATTACTTTACAATATTGTATTGGTTTTGCCATATATCAACATGAATCCACCACGGGTATACATGTGTTCCCCATCCTGAACCCCCCTCCCACTTCCCTCCCCATACCATCCCTCTGGGTCATCCCAGTGCACCAGCCCCAAGCATCCTGTATCCTGCATCAAACCTGGACTGGCGATTTGTTTCTTATATGATATCCTTTTTTTTTTTTCCTGATTTTGCTTGGTTTTATTTTTTATCTTATTTAGTTAAACACTCAGTGTGAGTGAGATTCTTTAATAACAGCTTTACACAATTGACTTCCCTGGTGGCTCAGACGGTAAAGCGTCTGCCTACAATGCAGGAGACCCAGGTTCGATCTCTGGGTTGGGAAGATCCCCTGGAGAGGGAATGGCAACCCACTCCAGTACTCTTGCCTGGAAACATCCCATGGATGGAGAATTTGTATACATATTTTGGATATTAACCCCTTATCAAGTTATAATAATTGGCAAATATTTTCTCCTATTCAGTAATTTGCCTTTTCATTTTGTCGGTAATTTTCTTTGCTATGCAGAAATTTAGTTTGGTGTAATCCCACTTGTTTAGTTTTGCTTTTGTTGTTTTTTCTTCTAGAACTTTGTTTTTGTAAAAGCAATTAGGGACTGGGAGAGCAGCAGCATTTGTGCAAGTGACTAAGACAGACAAAAATGTCAGAAAGAGAAGAGTAATGTCATAGGAAGGAGAGTGGGTAAGGGAATTGAGAAGAGATTTTTTTGTAATTTCCAGTTCAGTGTACCAGGCATTTCTGGATGACCATCCATGTGCACACGCGCGCACGTGAGTGCACATACACACACCTCAACTGCAAATCTGGGCTGTTTTACTTTACATCATATGCTTGATTTCATTATAGCTCAACCTCTACTTCTTTCATAAAGCATCCTCACTATGGGTCATCCCCAGTAAAATCCCATAGACAGAGAGGTTTGAGGAGCATAGGTAACCATATCCTACAAGAAGCCTGAGGTATGATTTTTCAAAGTGTTTTACTTATAGAGATTATAAAACAAACAAACAAACATTTTCTAGCAAACCATGAGAAAGGATAGGAAGTACTGAATGAGTGCCGCCACTTAGTCTGTGTACCAGACACTATATATGGACTGTTTCAGGTCCTACTTCAATAACTCCAGAAAAACAGAAGTTCACAAAGCTTAAGAACATCTTCCTCATTCAGGCTGAAGCTGCAGTATGACTCCATGGGGTAAAGTATTTAAGTCCATTGATATTGGTCATCCAGAGGGTAAGTTACCTCCTCATAAGCCCCCAGATGTCATAACTGCTGAGCCAGGACATCATTGCCTCCAAAGTATGAACAACTCCCTTTTATATTCACAAATCTTTGTTAAATATTCTAAAAAATATTAAAGACCTTGCATAAAGGAAAATCTTATAAGTGTTATATTGTTAATAATTTCCAATATGTTAATTTTTAATTTTGGCAGAGATTGTAATTTCTCTAAAAATGAGAATCTTACACATTGTGCCATTCAAAGCACTTAGCATGAGTAATGCAATTAATTTATGAAGTGATTACTGATTATGTTCACAAATCCAAAGGTCTCATTCTTCAAATAACTCCTTATTCCAGATGGTATGTAGAGTGCTGAGCTGGAACTCAGTAGTAATGGGTCTCTGGGACCAGAAAGAAGGGACAAAAACCCTCACAGCGGGGGCACCAGCTTCTGCAAGCAGACACATTTCACTGAGACAGGATGGCCTCTCCTGCATAAAGCTGGTCCCCCACCCATTTCCGTTGCCTTTTGATGACTTTTTATACTTCATTTTCCTGCTAAAATGCAGCTGGAAAGTTGCTGTCTCTGGGACTGTTTGGCTTTACTTGCTCTGTTTCTCTTTTTTCACGGCCATATAGGTTTTAATATTGTTTTTGTGATTATGACTCAACATTGTCAAAAATATTCAGAGGTAGCATAAATGAGATTGGAGTCTCATTTACTCTGAGCAACATCCACTTTCCAGTGAATATTGAATAGCTCATCTACCTAGAGGCGGAGGCAGCCTGTTCTGTTCCTGGATGTCTTTTCTAGCTTCTATGGTGCGCAGTATTACATATGCTGCTTAATGCTTGGCCACTCTTCATTGATCTACCTGTCTTCTGTCCCATATCATCTTAGTCTCCATTGCAGACCAGTGTTCCTGATGCCACAGACTGACCACCTCTATGCACGGTGCAGGTTTTAGCTTGTCTAGAGTTAAGTTTACCCCCATGTTTCTCTGGCTTATACAGAGAGCTTGGTTAAGGAATGGAGGCTTTATTAGCAGCATGTGGTGCTTTTTGTTGGGGAGAGACATTTAGGGATGAAGTCACTGGAAACATTATATTGCAGAAAGATACAGCATGCTTTCTCTCATGAAGTTGCTAGGACTTCACTCTTACCTGAAGTTTGCCCTCTGAGTAGATGTGGAGAGGTTATTCTTAGTCTAGAAGAAAAGACTGCCTTCCGTCACAATACAATTGCTGTGGAGACTAAGTGTTTTCTGGGTGAGCTCCATGGATCTGCTATAGTCTTGGTCTCCAGAGTCTCTGCAGACATTTTGATTTGGTGAAGCAAGCTTATGTGCTTATGTAGTGGAGGTTACCTCTGAGGACAAGACTCTAAGATGACAAACCTTCCTATGTCATGCTCCGTGGTCACTTCAAAATTATCCCCCAGATGAAATTTGACATCATTGCCTACATTTATTTCTAAAAGGGCTCTGTTCTTTCTCCCCAGCATTGAGAGAAAAACCTTGTTCTCCTCTGCTGTAAGTTATCCCTGATGTTTTGTTTAATTAGTATCTGAGGGGTTATCTGATAATTGATGTAGTGTGAGAGTTTGGAGTACTTGCAATTAATGGTAAATCCTAGAAGACCAGAAGACCAGAGGAAATGGACCAATAATGAGGAATGAGAACTCTATTTTTAACTTTTTCAGGTAGCTCAAGACTGCTTTAAAATCAGAATGAAAGATTAATCTGTTTAGCACATAATTCAGCTGAGAGTGGACACTGAACAGCCTTCAGCACCAAACTCAGCTAGTCACTGTCTGTGTGTTTTTGAGCAAGTTACCTAACTTCTGTGTGCCTCACTAATGATCAGAAAACTACAGGAAACCCTCATGTCACCATTCAGTCTATTACAAGTGCAAAATTATTGATATTTCTCTTGGCAATCTTGTTTCCAGCTTGTGTTTCTTCCAGCCCAGCATTTCTCATGATGTACTCTGCATATGAGTTAAATAAGCAGGATGACAATATACAGCCTTGATGTACTCCTTTTCCTATTTGGAACCAGTCTGTTGTTCCATGTCCAATTCTGTTTCTTCCTGACCTGCATACAGATTTCTCAAGAGGCAGATCAAGTGGTATGATGTTCCCATCTCTCTCAGAATTTTCCAGTTTCTTGTGATCCACACAGTCAAAGGCTTTGGCATAGTCAATAAAGCAGAAATAGAGGTTTTTCTGGAACTCTCTTGCTTTTTCCGTGATCCAGTGCATGTTGACAATTTGATCTCTAGTTCCTCTGCCTTTCCTAAAACCAGCTTGAACATCAGGAAGTTCACGGTTCATGTATTGCTGAAGCCTGACTTGGAGAATTTTGAGCATTACTTTACTAGCATGTGAGATGACTGCAATTGTGTGGTAGTTTGAGCATTCTTTGGCATTGCCTTTCTTTGGGATTGCAAGGAAAACTGACCTTTTCCAGTCCTGTGGCCACTGCTGAGTTTTCCAAATTTGCTGGCATATTGAGTGCAGCACTTTCACAGCATCATCTTTTAGGATTTGAAATAGCTCAACTGGAATTCCATCACCTCCACTAGCTTTGTTTATAGTGATGCTTTCTAAGGCCCACTTGACTTCACATTCCAGGATGTCTGGCTCTAGATGAGTGATCACACCATCGTGATTATCTGGGTCATGAAGCTCTTTTTTGTACAGTTATTCTGTGTGTTCTGTGTGTACCACAAAACATCATGGATAGTGAAATTTGAGGAGAGTTATTTTTACTCTATAGTTTCAACTTAATTATTTTTGCCTGTAGTTCTAGTCTTGATTTGGCATGATATCAGGTTATGGTTTCTTTTTATCCTCTGGGGTTTTAGGAAGCATTTTGTCTAGGATTAGAATGAAGAGAGAAAGCTTGCCTGAAAAAAGATGGTGAATTGCGCCTGGGTGATCAGGTGGGTTTTTGTTGTTCAGCCACTTAGTCATGTTCAACTCTGTGATCGCATTGAGTGCAGCATGCCTGGCTCCTCTGTCCTCCGCTATCTCCCAGAGTTAGCTCAACTTCCTGTTTACTGAGTCAGTGATGTCATCCAACTATCTCATCCACTGTTTCCCTCCTCTCCATCTAACTTCAATCTTTCCCAGCATCAGGGTCTTTTCCAGTGAATTGACTCTTTGCATCCAGTGGTCAAAGTATTGGAGCTTCAGCTTCAGCATTAGTCCTGCCGATGAATATTCAGACTGATTTCCCTTACAATTGACAGATTTGATCTCCCTTGCAATCCAGGGACTCTCAAGAGTCCTCTCCCACACCACAATTCAAAAGCATCAATTCTTTGGCACTCAGCCTTTTTTATGGTTGAACTTTCACATCTGTACATGACTACTGGAAAAACTATAACTTTGAGTAACTATGTGGATCTTTGTTGGCAAAGTCATGTCTCTGCATTTTTAATTCACTCTCTACATTTGTCATAGCTTTTCTTCCAAGAAGCAAGCGTCTTTTAGTTTCATGGCTGTAGTCACTGTCTACCGTGATTTTGGAGTCCAAGAAAAGTAAACCCGTCACTGTTTTCACTTTTTCCCCATCTACTTCTCCCCATCTTTTAACCCATTCCAGTTATAAGAGTGGATAACATGATCTTAGTTTTGAGAATGCTGAGTTTCAAGCCAGCATTTTCACTCTCCTCTTCAATGGTCATCAAGAGGCTCTTTACTTCCTTTTCACTTTCTGCCATTAGAGAGATATTATCTGCATATCTGGTGTTGTTGACATTTCCCCCAGCAATGGAAATCATCCCATCTGAACAACAAACAGTTCCCAAGAGTCCCTACATTCCCCCTGCAATCTTGATTCCAACTTGTGATTCTATCGTCTGGTATTTCACATGATGTATTCTGCATGTAAGTTAAATAAGTAGAGTGATAATATATAGCTTTGTACTCCTTTCCCAAGTTTGAACCAGTCCAGTGTTCCATGCCTGGTTCTAACTGTTGCTTCTTGACTTGTATACAGGTTTCTCAGGAGACAAGTAAGGTGATCTGGTACTCTCATCTCTTTAACAGTTTTCCACAATTTGCTGTGATTCACACAGTCAAAGGCTTCAGTGTAGTTAACAAAGCCAAAGCAGATATTTTTCTGGAACTTCCTTGTTTTTCTCCATGATCCAATGAAAGTTGGCGATATGATCTGCCTCTTCAAAACCCAGATTTTACATCTGGGAGATCCTGGTTCAAGTACTGTGGAAGCCTAGCTTGAGGGATTTTGAATATAACCTTGCTAGCATGTGAAATGAGCGTGACTGTACAGTAGATTGAACGTTCTTTGACATTGATAAGGAGGGACAATTCCCTAATTCCAATTTATTTCACATGTGCTCTCTTTCATGGTGAGCCAGATGTGGGATGTAGGAATTCTTGGGAACTGTCTTGATGTTCAGATGGGATGATTTCCAAAGATATAGAGGCTTAAATATATGTGAAGTTTGAAAAAATAGATGAAGTTTAGAATTTTGTGATAAGAAAATGCTGGCATAAATAGAAACTGTCAAGACTGAGACAGAGTCTCTTTATACTAATGATCAACTTCTATGCTTCAAATATCTGTTGTGCCACTATTATTTTTGGCAGTCCTTTTTACTCTAGACTGTAAGGAACCTCGTGAAGGAGTTATATTTTTCATTTTCTTTGATAGAAGACTGTAATGAGATGAATGAGATGCTGGGAAATCTCATAGAAATATATATCAATTCTCTTTTCTCCATTTTTTTGGTGTCCAGTTTAGACTCAATGGCTGGAATTCTAGCAGCCATATTTCTCCTTGAGGCAAACTTAAAATGAAAGCTGCACACTATGAATGATGGAGCATTCAGATAAGCCAGAGTCCCTGATGATCATGGAAGTGCCATGAGCTGTTGACTTCTAGCATCTGTGATATGAGAGAGAGTTTTCCATTTTGTTTTTAGTACCAATTTGGTTTTATGCTTTAGAAAACTGAACCTAATTATGACAGACCTTTCAAGATTTTCTGAAATTTCTTTCTTAAAATTACTATATTATAGGCTACAAAAAAGGTATTGATATCAGTATCTCCAACAATCTCCCAAACTCTGGGAGAATATAACCTGAAGCAGTCTGTCTTGATAAGGATTAAATAGATTAATAATTGAATTAATAGTGAACAAATGAATGATCAGTTTAATGATCAAAGGTGATAAAAATACTTAATGTGGCTATAGTTAGTGGAGAAGAGAGATGCCTCTTCTCCTGGAATGAACTGGAAGGTTCTTTTGTGGAGGGGGAGGGTAGAATACAGATTGCCTATATTTCTGGAATTTCATGTTATTTCAGGTATGGTTAAAATTAAAGGGGAAAAATATTTGTACCTGATAACCACAAGAAACATCTCCAGACCAATATTTATTGAACATGAAATCAGTAAAAATTGGTGGTGAAAAATAGACTTTTGTAATCAAAAGAACTGAATTCTCATCCAGCACCTATTTATTCACTATTGGACCTTGAATGAGTTGCAAAAGTTTTCTGAGGCCCAGTCTATTTATCTGTAAAATAGTAATATCTGAGCCCTGGGTTGTTATGAGAAAAACTGAAATAATATATGTAAATTTCTTAGTATTCATGGTATATAATTTAATAAATAGTAGTTTACACTTGGGCTTCCCTGGTAAAGAATCCGCCTGTCATGCAGGAGACCCCGGTTCAGTTCCTGGGTCAGGAAGATCCTCTGGAGA
Organism: Aepyceros melampus; assembly: GCA_006408695.1. NCBI lineage: Eukaryota > Metazoa > Chordata > Mammalia > Artiodactyla > Bovidae > Aepyceros > Aepyceros melampus. The sequence continues at coordinate 98,521 of SJXQ01000358.1, forward strand.
AAGGATAGGCTACCCATTTCAGTATTCTTGGGTTTCCCTGGTGTCTCAGACTGTAAAGATTCTGCCGGCAATGCAAGAGACCTGGGTTTTTGATCTTTAGGTATACTATTGGTAAACACTGACTGAGATACCACATAATCACACTTCTGATTTATATCTGTCTTAAACCCATAAAGATGTTGGAATTGACCTGTCTCTGAGCAGAACATGCAATCTGTGTGATGCAGGCATGGATAATTATTGCACTTCAGTACTTTCAGCCTACCCTATTGAATGGCAATGTCCACTGTATCCATGTCAAATGGTTCACTGATTGAAATAATAAGACCTTAACTAGTTATATGGAATAAGACCTATGCTCAGAAATAAATAGAAGATGATAAGATCATTATTTATTAACATCCATGATTTGGTCTCTTTGCATCTACTCCAACCAACTAAAATGAAAAAAAAGAAGAGCAAGGTTTCCTTTCAGATCATTAAATTTTATTTGTGTCACAATAAAAACTATGTTAAGTATACTAAAGTCATCATATATTGTATATAAATTAATAACCAATTCAGACTTTATATCAGTCATGTGGGTATGAATCACGGCTCAGCTGGTAAAGAATCTGCCTGCAGTGCAGGATACTCAGGTTTGATCCCTGGGTTGGGAAGATCCACTGGAGAAGGAAATGACAACCCATTCCAGTATTCTTGCTTAGAGAATCCCATGGACAGAGAAGCCTGGGAGGCTACAGTCCATGGGGTCACAAGAGTCAGATGCAACTTAGTGACTAAACCACCACCACCACTGCCATTAATGAAAGAAAAATGAAGGACTGCTTCTGTGGGAAAAATGTTTCAAAAATTAAATTTTGTTTATACAGATTGTATTTTCAGATTAACCAAATAGGAAAAACCAAATGGGAAAAAATAAAGACATGATATTTGGGAAAAATAAACAAATAAAATTAAGAAAATTAAAAAAAAACATTTTTTAAGAGAAAAAAGAGAATAGAAAGACTGAAAAGAAGGAACAACAATGATTAAATAGCACCCTTTATGAGAGACAGTGTTACAGACAATATGACAGGTTTTAATTTGTATTTGCGAAACAGAACTAAAAAGCCTCCTGATGATAGTGCAGTGGAGAGTGAAAAAGTTGGCTTAAAGCTCAACATTCAGAAAACGAAGATCATGGCATCTGGTCCCATCACTACATGGGAAATAGATGGGGAAACAGCAGAAACAGCTTCAGACTTTACTTTTTGGGGCTCCAAAATCACTGCAGATGGTGACTGCAGCCGTGAAATTAAAAGACACTTACTCCTTGGAAGAAAAGTTATGACCAACCTAGATAGCATATTCAAAAGCAGAGACATTACTTTGCCAACAAAGCTCCATCTAGTCAAGGCTATGGTTTTTCCAGTGGTCATGTATGGGTGTGAGAGTTGGACTGTGAAGAAGGCTGAGAGCCGAAGAATTGATGCTTTTGAACTGTGGTGTTGGAGAAGACTCTTGAGAGTCCCTTGGACTGCAAGGAGATCCAACCAGTTCATTCTGAAGGAGATCAGCCCTGGGATTTCTTTGGAAGAAATGATGCTAAAGCTGAAACTCCAGTACTTTGGCCATCTCATGCCAAGAGTTGACTCATTGGAAAAGACTCTGATGCTGGGACGGATTGGGGGCAGGAGGAGAAGGGGACGACCGAGGATGAGATGTCTGGATGGCATCACGGACTCAATGGACGTGAGTCTGAGTGAACTCCGGGAGTTGGTGATGGACAGGGAGGCCTGGCTTGCTGCGATTCATGGGGCCCCAAAGAGTGAGACAATGGCACCCCACTCCAGTACTCTTGCCTGGAAAATCCCATGGACTGAGGAGCCTGATAAGCTGCAGTCCATGGGGTCGCTAAGAATCGGGTATGACTGAGCGACTTCACTTTCGCTTTTCACTTTCATGCATTGGAGAAGGAAATGGCAACCCACTCCAGTGTTCTTGCCTGGAGAATCCCAGAGACAGTGGGCCCCCGTCTATGGGGTTGCACAGAGTTGGAGTTGGACACGACTGAAGCGACTTAGCAGCAGCAGCAGCAGCAATGCCTTATGACTACTAGAGATTTTTCTGGAATAATTAATTTATAATTTCTTCCAGATAGTTGCTGTATTATTCAACTGATATGGTAGAGCCCAGAGCTAACTGGCTATGCAGAGATAGTTACATGCTTTATGGGAGACCAGGAGAAGAAAAATACAGGTAATTATTTTCAGATCAGCTTTAGGATGTATTACCAGTGGACCATACCATCTGCCATGTTTCTTGCTTAGACTCAAATTAAATAGGATAATTAAATTAAAATAAGAAAAATGTCCAGATGGGTGAGAAAAATAAGAAACCTTATTTTTATGAAGTGCTTGCTGTGGCTTTGACAAGGTATTCGAGGCAGGAAATGAATGAGAGATGCTGTCAGGGGCCAAAGCAGGAGCAGGAAGAGCTCTGAGAAAAATCAGGGGCTATCCAGATTTCCAGACTTATCTTCCACTCTCTCTGCCTACTCTTTTTCTTTCCAGAACATTTTGTCTTTCATTGCCCTGACAAGCTGAATGTGCTGATGTGTTCTTCAATATAGGTCTCTGCATCCACAGAATTCTCAGCATATACATATGTAAAATACATGCTCATTTATATTATATATATAGTGATACTATATAAATTACATAATTATGTACATTGTATAAAACATACCTATATAATTGTCTACCTTTATATTTTCTAACTTTTTATTTTATATTGGAGTATAGTTGATTAACAATGTTGTGTTGATTTCAGGTGTACAACAAAGTGTACACATTTCTATATTTAAAATAGATAACCAACAAGGACCTGCTGTATAGCACAGAAATGAGCTACCAGAAAACTTGTATGATATTACTTCTTGTAATCTGGTTTTAGTTAAGGCTCTGTTTAGACTACAATTCCAGTTCTAAGTCTGAATGTTGAGGTCCCCTGTGTGATGCCATACCTCTGTAGCTTCTTGTTCTTCCTTGTTCTGCTTTGGGGAATATTTCAGATATTCAGGACACAGCACTGGGAAGATTTTCTCACTGAGTACAGATTCATCTTCCAGATAACATTGTTTTCACAATTTCTAGGATCAGGAGCCAAACAGCTTCTGACCTGTACAATCTTCATTATAAAATTAAATAATTTCTGAAATTCACAAAGGCTTCATGAGAGGTATTACAAAGAAACTGAAAGACGATGTTTGATAGATACTATGGGAGGTACTATGGGAGATATCAGAGAAGGCAATGGCATCCCACTCTGGTTTTCTTGCCTGGAAAATCCCATGGATGGAGGAGCCTGGTGGGCCATAGTCTGTGGGGTTGCTAACAGTCGGACACGACTGAACGATTTCACTTTCATTTTTCAATTTCATGCATTGGAGAAGGAAATGGCAACCCACTCCAGTGTTCTTGCCTAGAGAATCCCAGGGACGGTGGAGCCTGGTGGGCTGCTGTCTATGGGGTCGCACAGAGTCGGACATGACTGAAGCAATTTAGCAGCAGCAGCAGCAGCAGCAGCAGCATGGGAAGTATGCTTCAACTTTCACATGTTCTTTCCCCCAAAATGCTTCTCTGAGAATCCAGAAGCTGACTGCTAGTTTTTCTTCCCCATCTTCCTTTACACAGCTAGTCTCCTCCCACATATAGCCCACATATGGCCTTCCCAGGTGGCACTAGTGATAAAGAGCCTGCCTGCCAATGCAGGAGATGTAAAGAGATGTGAGTTTGATCCCTGAGTCAGGAAGATGCCCTGGAGGAAGGTTTGGCAACCCACTGCAGTATTCTTGCCTAGAGAATCCCTTGGACAGAGGGGCCTGGTGGGCTACAGTCCATAGGGTCGAAAAGAGTCACACACTGTGACTGAAGTGACTTAGCACGCATGCACACACACAGATAGCAGAACAGGTGTTTCATTTACCCATCCTGAATATTTCTGAGTAGATGACTCTATATTGCAAACAATGGGCTAATTAAAAGTAACAGATGATTTTTTTTTTAAAGTCTCACTTTGAAAGGAGTATCACTTATAGCAGAGAGCCCGAGAGAGCTTAAGTAGAAAATGTTAAAGGCAGAATTGCCTCATTTCCCATGATGATGAATATGATGAGTCCCATATCTTCTCCCTCTCATCTATCCAAACTGATTATCTCTGCCAATTTACTTTTTCTCTGTTTCTCACCTCTCTGTTAATGTCAATTTCTAGGTTAAAATGCAGACTTGACAACAATGTCACAGGGATGTATTTTTAAAGACACATTTAATGAAAATAGTTTTATTATTTTCAGATTTTTCAGATGAATAATAAATCTAATAGACTGGTTCATTAGAAATTGAGGACTGGGTCATGGAGATAGATGGGAGATGTTTTCAAAGAAGTGAATAAACTGAACCTACAAATCAAAAGTGTGATTAACATTTTTAAGTCAAACAAGTGGTAAATAATGCACCATAGCATACTCCTTTGCAACTGTTTAATGAAAAATAGTTGGCTGAAGGGAACTTAAAAATGTGCAGACAAGTGCTTACTTTTCCCCAATGTATAAGCAAAAGTGTTTTATAGACTGTTGTCCTATGGTAAATAGTGTTAAAATGAACAATGGGGTACATGTGTCTTTTTAAAATATAGTTTTCTCAGGTTATATGCTCAGAAATGGTAATGCTGAGTCATATGGTAGTTTTATTTTTAGTTTTTTAAGGAACCTCCACGTTGTTCTCTATAGTGGCCATATCAATTTACATTCCCACCAACAGTACAAAAGGGTTCCCTTTTCTCCACATCCTCTCTGGCATTTATTGTTTGTAAATTTTTAAAAAAGTTAATTTATTTTTTCTTGAAGGATAATTGCTTTACAAAATTTTGCTATTTTATGTCAAATCTCAACATGAATCAGACATAGGTATACACATATCCCCTCCCATATTCTGTCCATATTTTGGAAATTAATTCTTTGTCAGTTGCTTCAGTGGCAAATATTTTTTCCTATTCTGAGAATTGTCTTTTCATCATGTTATGGTTTCCTTTGCTGTGCAAAAGCTTTTAAGTTTAATTAGGTCACATTTTTTATTTTTGTTTTTATTTCCATTACTCTAGGAGGTGTGTTAAATAGAATCTTGCCTCAATTTAGGTCAAAATGTGTTCTGTCTATGTTTTCCCCTTAGAGTTTTCAATTTCTAGCCTTATATTTAGGTCTTTAATCCATTTAAAATTTATTTTTGTATATGGCATTAAGAAGGGTTCTAATTTCATTCTTTTTAAAATAAATGATCTTTATTTATATGTCCCTTCAATTTTTCAAACATAAAATTATGATGACTATTTTTTTTTCTCCTGAAAGAAGAAAAGAGTCCTGTATGACTTTTTGAAAGAAGTCATAAATGTGACTTTACTTAAAGCTGAACAGAGAAGCTAGATTCCTTCTTGGTTACTTCTTTTAATGCTCTTGGTTTTGTTTTTGAAGGACAATTGCTTTGCAGAATTTTGTTGTTTTCTGCCAAACCTCAACATGATTCAGCCATAGGTATATATGTGTGCCCTCCCTCTTGAACTTCCCTTCCATGTCTCTCCCTATCCCATCTGTCTAGATTGTTACAGAGCCCCTGTTTGAGTTTCCTGAGACATACAGCAAATTCCCATTGGCTATTTATTTTACATATGGTAATGTAAGCTTCCATGTTACTCTCTCCGTACATCTCACCTCTCCTCCTTTCTCCTTGTGTCCATAAGTCTGTTCTCTATGTCTCCATACTTCTCCATTGCTGTTCTGCAAATAAATTCTTCAGTATCATCCTTCTAGATTCCATCTATATGCAATCCGTTCAGTTCAGTTCAGTCACTCAGTCGTGTCCGACTCTTTGTGACCCCATGAATCGCAGCACGCCAGGCCTCCCTGTCCATCACCAACTCCTGGAGTTCACTCAGACTCACGTCCATCGAGTCAGTGATGCCATCCAGCCAACTCATCCTCTGTCATCACCTTCTCCTCCTGCCCCCAATCCTTCTCAGCATCAGGGTCTTTTCCAATGGGTCAACTCTTCCCATGAGGTGGCCAAAGTACTGGAGTTTCAGCTTTACCATCATTCCAAAGAAATCCCAGGGCTGATCTCCTTCAGAAGGGACTGGTTGGATCTCCTTGCAGTCCAAGGGAGTCTCAAAAGTCTTCTCCAACATCACAGTTCAAAAGCATCAATTCTGGCTATTATAAACAGTAAGTGAAATGAATCGCCAGTCCAGGTTTGATGCAGGATGCAGGATGCTTGGGACTGATGCACGGGGATAATCCAGAGAGAGGGTGTGGGGTGGGAGGG
>SJXQ01000358.1:119899-157248 GCA_006408695.1 Aepyceros melampus
TAGAGGAGAACATAGGCAAAACACTCTCTGACATAAATCACAGCAGGATCCTCTATGATCCACCTCCCAGAATACTGGAAATAAAAGCAAAAATAAACAAATGGGATCTAATTAAAATTAAAAGCTTCTGCACAACAAAGGAAACTATAAGCAAGGTGAAAAGACAGCCTTCTGAATGGGAGAAAATAATAGCAAATGAAGCAACTGACAAACAACTAATCTCAAAAATATACAAGCAGCTTATGCAGCTCAATTCCAGAAAAGTAAATGACCCAATCAAAAAATGAGCCAAAGAACTAAATAGACATTTCTCCGAAGAAGACATACGGATGGCTAACAAACACATGAAAAGATGCTCAACATCACTCATTATCAGAGAAATGCAAATCAAAACCACAATGAAGTACCATTTCACACCAGTCAGAATGGCTGCGATCCAAAAGTCAACAAGCAATAAATGCTGGAGAGGGTGTGGAGAAATGAGGGAGTGATTCTTAAACAGCATCTGAGGGATAAATAGGTGTTAGTCATGTGACAAAGTTGGGAGATTGGTTTAACAAAACATATCTACTGTAGTGTGAACAAAGACACTGAGAAGTGAACTGCTGTGTCAGAGTGGGAACTTTTAACTTTAGTATTGACCAAATTGAAAATTAAAGGGAGCCCGTGTCTATACAAACAGACAGGCTTTGACTGTTCCTTTGGAGTGACGGGTAATGGGCAGAGGGGGCAGGGGGCAGGGAGATGGTGCACAGGCTGCTCTGACTTTTCCGCAGTCCGAGTCCTTCACCCTGGCAGCTCTCTGGAAGTTAAATTTGAGGGAGCTGGGCTGGAGGCTGGGACACTAGCGGTGGCGAGGTGAAGGAGGAAGAACTCATGGTCCAAACAGAAGGGCTCCAGCGTGATGTGAGAGGTGTAATATGGCGGAGCAGAGGCCCTGCTTTCTGGTAATACTTAAGGAGTAAGAGTCTCAGCATCTGAGGACTGATGGGACCTGGTGGATGAAGGAGACAGAGGAATCGGAGATGACCCTAAGCTTTCAGGAAAGCAGGTAAATTTGAAGACTTCTTGCAAATTCTTGGCAAGTTTTGACCTATAGCTGCTTCTAGTGTTCTGCACTGGCAACTGATGTCTAGGTTAGGTTTTGGCTCATTAGGACTCTGTCACTCACATTTGTTAAAAGAACTTGAACCATAGACCCTAGTGAAGTACTCCCCTTGTATGATTTTAATTTTGCAGTGACCAATGAAAATTTATAGAAACTTGGCTTCATTTCTAGTGGCTCCAATCCAGATACCAAAATTACCCCATTGCTGGGACACCCCTTGGGTGGACCATTGAATCTGTTATTCATTAGAAACAGCTGAAAAGCATCAACAAAATTCCTGTGACATGCCAACAATAATGCCAGTCAAATTTCAAGGTAACTCCAGGTTTCAAAAAGTTACAAATCTCAAACTCCATCTAGCCAAGCCTTTATTTGTATTCTTACACATATTTATCATGTGAAAAAGCTAGTGGCTTCCTTACTTTTCATAATTGTACATTGCTTTCCTTAGATTATGAATTAAGTTCTGAATTCTGAGTGTTGGTGGAGACATACTAATAGATCTGTAGTCAGTCACTTTAAAGTGATGGTACAGATTCAATCTGGATGGTGGAACCAGAAGCAGAGAGCAGCTAGCTCAAAGGGTCCATTGTGGTGGGGCCCGTGTTGAAAGCAAGAATTCTCTCATACCTGCAGTGCATTTAAAAAGGATTTTCCAAGTAAAGTTACTATTTTAATGACATGTTAAGCTTCCAGAAGAACTTGATTCTCTAGTTTGCAAGATTAAAGAAATATGCCAAATCCATGTTGATACTTGGGTTTTTACTGCCATATTTCATGACTGCCTGGCTAAAGCTATAAAACAGTAGGCGCCTGCCTCTTTAGATAGTTATATTTAGCTACTGCATCTGGCCTTTGTTGCTAAATATTTTTTTTTCTTGTCACTGTAACTACGCCATCAAATTGAATCCTCAGTGGTCTGGCAGTTTTTGAATGACTTCTCAGAAGCTGTGAAATCCTGTCCTAATCAGGAAGATTTGGGCAAGACTCGTGGTGTGAAAAAAGATGTCACATCTTTCTAAATGAGACAAGAGGACTATAGAACAGTTACATAGCATCTTCAGAATTTTTAGGTGAAGAATAGTGATATGTTTGATAATGAACAAGTCCTATAAATTGAGACATGGGCAGTTTTCACATTCTTTAAAAGGATTCAGTACAAAGAAGGAAAGAAAACAAGCTGACCTTTTGTGGCTCTTGGGAGAAGTTACATTAACTGTTTGTTAAAAATTGGAAGTATGAAAATCATTGGTTCCTAAGAATATTTTTTTTATAAACTGCCATCCTTTGTATGATGTCAATGAACGTTGTTTAGCCACATATCAAAATAGTTTTATGAAAAGATAAATATGTGTTTCATTAATCCCAAGGGGAGCTTTCTAAAATGTGTTCTTTAAATAAATAATTAGTGTCATTTTGTGAAACTCATGACCTGTTAGGGTGGGAAAGAGACAAAAAAAAGACATCTTTGCAAGCAATTTGTGATTTAATAGCAGCTGGTCAAGCGAGTTGAAAAACCTAATGAGTCGTATATTAAATGTTTTGAATGCCTTTTCTCTTTCTTGGGAAATTGGCTAACCCCCACAGTCTTTCTCCCATAGCAAATGGCTCTGAAACTTTGATCTTTGCAAACTGGTTTGCCAGATGTAGTGGATAGAGCATGTGTGACCTTTTGTGTGCCAATTAACCTGGCTGATCGGAAACCATGCGTTAATCTTGCATGACTTTTATTTGTAGGCATTACTGCGGAAGTTCTGGTGGTGACCTCTTTCGATGAACTGCAGAGAAAGGGGCCAGACGCAGAAGGGAAGATCGTCGTTTACAATCAACCTTATACCAATTACTCCGCAGCAGTGCAATACCGCGTGGAGGGGGCGGTAGAAGCTGCCAAAGTGGGGGCTTTGGCATCCCTCATTCGATCCGTGGCTCCCTTCTCCATCTACAGGTTGGTGATCAAGTTCATTTGAAATGCTTTAAAAAACCAGGGTTTTCCATCAAAGAGAAGCCCTTACAAAATAAAAACAAACTAGTCAAGTGAATATACTGATTGTTCATGGAATTGTCCCCAATTCCACATTTGGTCATTTGTTTGTAGTATCTTCTTTGGCCTTTCCAGGATTCCAAGCATCATTTGTGCACTCCTTTAAAAAGTTTTCCACATCCACGATGGTCCCATAACATTCCTTATATAACCAGTATGTTTTATGTATTTTCATTGGAGGGAGAACTGAATTCATGTCTGCATTTCATCAAAGATTCCTAATGACTTCAGAGGAAGCCAGGCTTTTTTCCATTGTTGCTGCTGCTGCTAAGTCACTTCAGTCATGTCTGACTCTGTGTGACCCCAGAGATGGCAGCCCACCAGGCTCCCCCGTCCCTGGGATTCTCCAGGCAAGAATACTGGAGTGGATTGCCATTTCCTTCTCCAATGAATGAAAGAGAAAAGTGAAAGTGAAGTCGCTCAGTCCTGTCTGACTCCTAGCGACCTCATGGACTGCAGCCTACCAAGGTCCTCCATCCATCAGATTTTCCAGGCAAGAGTACTGGAGTGGGGTGCCATTACCTTCTCTGTCCATTGTTGCTAGAGAAGTGAACTACAAATAAAGTGGGTAACATGAAGGGGGCCATCTATGGTGTAGTGGAAAGCGTTAAGGCAGCAGAGGACCTTGGATATAGACCTGGTTCTGCTTCTAAAGAACTAAGAGGCTTGGGAATGTTCTTTTTTTAATTGAAGTATAGTTGACTTATAGTATTGTATTAGTTTCAGACGTACAGCAAAATGAGTCAGTGTTTCTGCAGATCACACTCCCTAAGTTATTACAAGATAATGCCTATAATTCCCTGTGCTATACAACATATTTTTGTTCCTTCTTTATTTTATACATAGTAGTTTATACCTATTAATCTCATACCACCTTGGAGTATTCTTAAATCTCCTAGGGCCTCAGGATTCTACTCTATTAATTGGTGATAATTAATGACAATACTTTCACAAAATTATTTTAAGATTGAGGTAAACTTATGAAAGATACTCAATTTTCTCTAAAGGTCTATTTTGAGGGCAATGGAAGCTTTGTCTTTTTCTTTCTATTTCTGATTGAGGTATTTGCAATGCGCATTATTGACCCTCAGCCCTAGGAGGAAATTTGTCATTGCAGCAGATAATAGTTCTAAAAACTGACCTGGAGACATTGGGCAAATTTTATAGCTGCATATGGTAGTGTCATATATCAAGAATAAAATATTTGAGAAATATGGATAAAAGAAACACCGTTTTAGTCTTGTAGCTCGGTCTGTTTAAGATAAAAGAAACATGCAGAAGTAATTGCAAACAGGGTTTATTATTATTTGGGTCTCAAGACTCGATCCTTAGTATCTTTTGTAAAGGAAGACTTCTGTATTCTGCACAATTGTTCCTTGGCACTGGAGTCACAGCTGCTTGACCTCAATTAGCACCCTATGTCCTTGAAAATAACTGAGGAGACATCAGTGTGCAGAAAGGAAAGGGACATTTTTCTTTTACCAGGGATAAGATATCTTCCCAGGGGAGGAAGTTGGGGCATGCTGAAACCACTTGTTACAAGTTTTAAGAGAGAAAACCTAGTTACAGTGATGTCATAGTGCTTAAAATAATGCTCTTTGTAGAGTCCTTAAAAGTTTGGTGACTAGTGAAATACTGATTGGGCCATATTCTTTTGGATGGTTAGTCTTCCCAGGCAGGAAGTCCTGGATGGCCAGCTCACTTCCCAGAATACTTCAGTCACTCCTTAGAATAACATACTCAGCAGCTTGTGGCCATTCACCATGGTTTTGCTGGTCGTGAGACCTAAATTATGGGGCTAGTCTGTTGCTTTGCTAAACTGGGTAAATGCCAGAAACATTTATTTAAAAACTACTACTCATAAGACTAAAAAATTCCCAGATGATTTAATACACAGCAATTTGCTGTGGCCGTTTTTTTTTTTTTTTCCTGTTGTAACGAAGACATCTGGAAACTCAGGCTGTAACCTAGCTACACCAGAAGAAATTTGTCCAGCAAAATTAGCCTGTGTCATTAGCCTCTAAGATTTGGGGTTGCCAACATGTAGTGTGTATTCAAAATGCATTTTCCTTAATATTTCTAGATCTAGACTGATTATAATTTTTCATTAATTTTATAGCCAGCCATATTTCAATGGCTTCTTAACTTTTGTAACTCTATATTTTCAACATTTATAAATGCAAAATAACATTGCTGTTCATGTAGAACTTGTGATTCTTTCATATATGTCATCTTTCATCTTATTTGTTCTGACAACAATCCAATGGACCAAGAAGATGCCTTATTATCCCCATTTTACAGAGTAATAAAAGTTCAGAGAATTCAACGTTAACATGTTTAAGTCTTGCTTCTTGAAAAATGAAAATCAAAGTGAAACAAACTCTCTCTCTCTCTCCACTTTGAGCTAATTGTTTTTTAGAAACCAGTTTTTTTTTTTTAATAGAGTATTCTGTATTCCAGTCTGTAATTCTTTATCCCTCATTTGCTCTCCAGACCATCTTAACTTAGCTCTTCCTGATACTGAAATGGAACTGGCTAAGGTCACAAATAGCTGCTAATTGAATATAGTGGACATTTTTCAGGCTGTCCTCTTATTTCACCACTCTGAAATGTTTCTTACTATTGACTGCTTTTTTTAAAATATAAATTTATTTATTTTAATTGGAGGTTAATTACTTTATAATATTGTATTGGTTTTGCCATACATCAACATGAATCCGCCACAGGTATACACATGTTCCCCATCCTGNTTGTGTTTCTTCTAGTCCAGCATTTCTCATGATGTACTCTGCATAGAAGTTAAATAAGCAGAGTGACAATATACAGCCTTGACGTACTCCTTTTCCTATTTGGAACCAGTCTGTTGTTACTAAACCAAAAACCAGGAAAATGTCAAGGGAAAAGAAGATAAAGATGCTAGAATTAACTGAGAAAGCAACCATTATAAAATCACTTCAACAAGCAATTATGAACGTGTTTAAACCAATTGAAAAATATAAAAGCTCAGCAAACAGACTATCTCAGCAAAGAAATGGAAGATATAAAAAAGACCAAATGAAAATTTCAGAAGAGAAAAATATAATGACTGAAATAATAAAAAACTCAATGGATGAGCTCAAATCAGATGAAGCAGGGAGATGAATCAGTAAACTTGAATGTGAAAACTAGAAATGAGCAAATCTGGACAACAGAGAGGAAAACAAACCCTCCAAAAAAAAAGGAAATGAAAGAAAAATGAAAAGAGTCACAAGGGACCTGTGGGGATATAACAAAGGATCTAACATTTGTGCCATCAGAAACCCAGAAGGAGAAAATGAAGAGGGAGGAGACTGGAAAAGTATGCAAAAAATATGGCAAAAAGATTTCTGAATCTGGCAAAAGAAACAAACCTACGTACCCAAAAACTGAGTGAACTACAAACAGGATAAACCCAAAGAAATCCAATAAGACACATTACACGCAAGCTTCTGAAGATAAAGACAAGAAAACATCTTGAAAGCAGTGGAGGAAAAAAGAAAACCACATGTTATCTAGAGGTGAAAAACAATTTGAATTACAGTGGGTTTAAACTTGATTTCGTGGTAATAGACTTTATTCTTGTTTCTATTTTTCTGTAGTTTTTCCCATTTTCTTTAAAACAAGTATTTGAATCCTGTAAAGAAAAACAATTAAATTTTAAATAGTGCTAATATATGTTTTTACTCATTTTTCAAGAGCTGAAAGAAGTCACCTGCCAATCCAGAATTTTACATCCAGTGAAATAATTTACAGAACTTTAGGGAAAATCTGAAGACTTCCCTCAGTCTTCAGATGGTAAAACATCTGCCTAGAATTGGGAGACCCGGGTTTGATCCTTGAGTTAGGAAGCTCCCCTGGAGAAGGAAATGGCAACCCAGCAGCTCTCCAGTGAAAAAAAAAATTTAAGAGAAATTGTTACCATCAAATTTACCCTTCACATCAGATCCTAATAATTTGACTCACATTTTCTCCAGCATCCTGGCCTAAAAAGGTCTACCTAAACAGGAAAAAATGAAAAGGCACAAAAACTTGAAATATTTTATAGACCACTGTTGATTGTATGCACTAATGTTGAAATTAACAATAATGTTTTCTAACATTGGTTTTGTCACTCTCAGTCCTTTCAGTATACGCATGAAATACAATGCTAATAGCCCTTTCTGATACTATTACAGGTGGCTAATCAGATCAAATGAATCTCTTGAACTCACAAAGATTATAATTTGAGACCCAGAGTAGACAAAACCATTTAAACCTTAGAGAGTGTTATCTCAGCAAGTCAGAATCAAACACCTGTCATACAAATTGAAAAATTGGAAATTTAGCACTATTTCCATTTGGGTTTTGTGGTGATAGATTTCACTTCTATTTTCCTATATTTTTTCATTTTCTTTAAAACTAGTGCTTGAAGACAGTAAAGGAAAAAAATTAAACATCTAATTTGGTAAACATGATTATGAAGTTTACCCAGACTCAGATTCTAATGTAGATAATATGTGGTGTGTAAATAAGTCTTTGGCAATGCACAATATGAATTTGGGAAATCTGCCTACAATGTGCTAATCTCCTTAGGATGTCTCCTCTTCGTGGAGAATAAACTCTTTCTTCTTTAATTTTTTTCTTTTAAATCCTCCTCCATCTGTTATTCATCTGCCCTTCTCATGCTATTTTCCTTGATAATTTCACGAGTTTTGTTTGTGTTTCTTACAAAATAGTCCTAATATTTTATCTGTTGTTTCTCACAAGTATGTGTGCGGGTGTGTGAGGATGTCTGTGTGCGGTGTGCGGGTGTGTGAGGATGTCTGTGTGCGGTGTGCGGGTGTGTGAGGATGTCTGTTGCAGAGATTGTGTATATGCATTTGTACTCACCCATGTGTACTTGTGTGAGTTACATCCCTACGTATGCCTATGGTGTGTCTATTGCAGTGTTAGCCACCAGGGATAGAGCCATTAACAAATGGGACATAGTTTCCACCCATATAGAGTATAGGACCCTATACTCTTTAAACAGTTTAAACAAACTGTTTAAAACAAGTACCTGAAAGAGAGTGCCCAATTGCTGTGAAAGCAAATACAGAATATTATGGAAGCTTGTGGCAAACATGGTCCAGTTATTTACCTGGAGGAACATTCCTGGATGGCAAATGCTTTGAGTGGCACCTCCAGGATACCTTGTAATAAGTAGTGAAGTGAAGTAAAAGTCGCTCAGTCATATCCGACTGTTTGCGACCCCATGGACTATACAGTCTATGGAATTCTCCAGGCCGGAATACTGGAGTGGGTAGCCTTTCCCTTCTCCAGGGGATCTTTCCATCCCAGGGATGAAACCCATGTCTCCCACATTGCAGGCAGATTCTTTACCAGCTGAGCCACAAAGGAAGCCCTTGTAATAAATAGGAGGCATTCAAATAATATTTACTAGATGGATAAATAACTTAAAGTATTTATTCAATTCATAGTAATAAGAAACTGGAAAGGCTGATTGTAGTAGAATGCTTTCCATTCTATTTAACAGTGACATAGTAAGAAAACACTAAGGTTCTGATAGAACTTTACTGTATCTTTTTCTCAGTCCCATGAATATTCTTAGTAGACCATATAAATGACACAGACACCAAACTGTGATTTAAGATGATAACCACAATTGTCCTTCTGTGACTTCAGGAAGAGTTTATTCTAAAAATAACAAAGATTTTCAGTGAGTTAAAAAGCTTGATGAGTGCACTAACAGCATTAAGATTATTGTAGGAGTAGCACAAATCCCACTAATTAAACAGACACGCAAGCTCACCAGCACTTGGCTATCCATTAGAGCAGAAATCTCACTGGATGCAATCTCAATCAACAGAGCATCATCCAAGTGCTGCTACCTGGAGACATCATTAGATTTCTGAAAATCTCCTCCAAGTTCAATTTACTATATTTCAGATTTTGTCTTAATGCTAATACAGGAAAAAAATCTCATTCAATGTTTTATTTTTTCTAAAAGATTTCATATAATCAGTGCTTGAATTACACAAGCAGTGTAATTATTAATAAATGAAAGTGATTTTTAATGGCTATTATCACTTGAGCTAGGCTCAAATAATGATGACAATATACTAGCAGATGGATAAGGCAGTTTAATCACCAGACTAGTAATAATTTGATTTCCTGAATCCAACGTTTGAAAATACGGATGTATTCATTGACAAATTAGGTGTAAAGTAAAGAGAACACAGAGTCTTATTTATTTTCAAGGGCTTATTATGTGACTTAAGCAAATGTGTCCTTCTAGCCACTCCTTTCAAGCTCTTCTTCTCAGATTATTTCCATGTATTTTATCAGTTTTTAAAACGTGTATTTAAAACATTGGCTCCGAACCCTCTCCAACAGATCCTATTATTTTCACTCAAAGTCTTCTTTTTCAGTATGTTAAAATTACTGAAGAGAAAAGAATTTTGATAGAAACTGAAACATAATAGGAACTTTTGATTTCATGTTTCCTAAATAAGTTACTTGAGGCACTTGAAGCCAAGAAATTTGTATTTTTCATATTTTTTAAGATTTATGAGTTTATGGCTTTGAAAAAATGATAGAAAAAAGGCATCTAAGATAGGAAAGTACAAAACATATGGGGAAATATCTCTATGAATCCTATCACTTATGAATAACTAATTATCTTACTATAAAGAGCATTTCAGGCATCTCCAATTACTATGTAAAATAGAAGAAGATACAAGTAAAAGGATAGTTGGATAGCAGATGCATGGTTGGGTGGATAGATGGATAGAAAGCATGGCATTTAAAACTTAGATTATTCTACTATAATGAAAAAAATTAATTAAAATTTAAGTTTTATTGTGTTTAAATTTACAGAAGAAAGAGAAACTGAATTCAAATAAAGGAGTTTTCAAGCTTTAGATGAATGTTTTTTTCAGAATGAGATACCCTCTTGACTAAGTTAAATTCATTTTAACTAAATTTTAATTTATACCTTATTTCACTTCCTGTCATAAAATATTAAGATATTAACACTGTTAATGAAATGTGTTAGTTATATTCTTATTTTTATATTACCAAGATTTCATTTTTCTATTTTTTAACTATAATTCCAACCAGTATTTAGTCTTTACTCTGTTTTTTAATGACTTCAGTGTTCACTATCATCTCCTTTACCATACCTTCCTATTTCTGAAAGCTTTATTTGAATGTAGCCCTTTGGGACTAGATTTCCCTTTTGGGTAGTATCAATGGCAACAACAACAAAAACACCAGTGTGTTAACATCACAAAAGTGTATTTCTTGCATACACTAAATAGTCAATGAAAATCATTGAGAGATCTAGTCTGATAAAGGCTCCAAATCAGTAATTACTGTCATCATCACTGTGGCATAAGAACAGCATGATGGTGAGTGCTGGAGTAGCTCCAAGGGGATACATCTCATTTCCACTCTTCCGGCAAGGGTAGTGCAATCCCAACACATATGCTACAGGAGGAGAACTGGAATATAATCACTCTCTGTACACTGTGACTTATTTTTTCTGTGAAGTTTTTACCTTGTACTCTCCATTTTTAGAAAAGTCTTGGTAAACCTCTCAAAATTCTGGAAGCTTCGTGTACTATATTATAAAGTGTGACTTTTTTGACCCAATTATCAAATTTCCCAATCATAGGATCCTTAACAAGAAAAATGCTTTGTAGCATGTTCAATTTTCAGTGAATTATACCTTCATTTAGATCTTTATGGGCTAATAAAAAGCCACAGTGTTCAAAGCCTTCTTCATCAATTTCTGGAATATTTCTGTGCCTTACAGAGGATCAGTGGCTGACAATGGTATACTAAATAATCATGCAAGCTAAAAAGCCTTATTATAAGCTAGATTTTATCTGATCTACATATCCATAAATTTGGATGTGTAGTCATTCCTATTAAAAGTATTATATACAAGACTGGACTCCAGCAGGTCCTTGAAACACAGGCATATTACATGAGCAGGTGTAACAGGTTCACAAGGCACTCACTTCTGCTGCATTAACACCTTGGTGTGTGTATGTTCACTTGCTCAGTTGTGTCTGACTCTGTGACCCCATAGACTGTAACACGCCAGGTTCATTTGTCCATGGGATTCTCCAGGCAAGAATACTGGAGTGGGTTACCATTTCTTCCGACAGCTACAGCATGGTAGTCTAAATTAAACTGTTTTATTCATTTAATTTTGAAATTTTTCAAATCTACATACTATACTATACTAAGTCGCTTCAGTCGTGTCCGACTCTGTGTGACCCCATAGACAGCAGCCAACCAGGCTTCCCCGTCCCTGGGATTCTCCAGGCAAGAACACTGGAGTGGGTTGCCGTTTCCTTCTCCAATTCGTGAAAGTGAAAAGTGAAAGTGAAGTCGCTCAGTCGTGTCCGACTCTTAGCGATCCCTCGGACCACAACCCACCAGGCTCCTGCGTCCATGGGATTTTCAAGGCAAGAGTACTGGAGTGGGGTGCCATTGCTTTCTCCTCAAATCTACATAGAACACTGAAATAAACAACCATGCTCCTTCATCTATATTTATCAAATGTAATATTTCATTGTATTTCTCCATCTCTCCATAGATGACAAATGATAGAAAATAGATGATGGTATGCAGATGGATAATTTTTCTACTAAATCATCTAGAAGTTGCAGGCATCATTGCCTCCTTAATGCTAAATACTTCACCAGGTTATCTCCTAAAAACTGTAACTTTGTCCTACACAAATACAATGTCATTATCACCCTCAACATATCATCCACATTTAGAACTTTCCAACTGTCCCAAAATTAAAGCTGCAAAATAGTAGACTCTTAAGCTGTAAAATCTGCTGTTCTCTACTTCTGGCAGAAAGCAGAAGAGACTGGAAGCAGACACTTGCAAGGTCAGAAATTCATCCTTAAATCCCCAGTCCAGATAAGATCTTAAAATGAAATTGTGGTCTTTTCTGCAATGCAGTGACATTATAGATATTGCAGATGCCAAGTCACTGAGCTGAGGGAAAATCAGTTTCAGATCCTCCTGGTGATCCTGTTTTATTTCCTCTTATGTCCCCAGGCTTACCATTTCCTATTCTCGTAAAAATAGAAAGTGACTAGAATTTTTTTCCACTTTCTTTCACAGGTGGGAGGTGGGGCCAGTGCCAATCAAACTCCTATATTCATGCAGAGAACTTGGCTCACATCCACCATCTCACACTGAACATTTACTTCCCCTGACCCTTTCTCACTACTGCTGGACACTGGTAGTACAGCCAGCACACCCATGAATTCATCTTCCTCATATATATTTTTATTTCATTTATGGCCACGGAGATTTTTATGTTATGCTTGATTCCATCTAAGAGATTTTGGCTTTCCTTTCCATACTTCATGTATTATCATGATGGGTCTGTCACAGAAAATAGAACATCAAAGCATAACTATATATAATATCTTAATTGGAAGTAATTACCAGGACCACCGCATATGGTTACATATGGTTGGGCAATTACTATAAAGCACAGGAAGACCTACATTAAGAGTTAACTTGCTTTAGTTCGAGGCATGAAGCAGGTCACTCAAAGTTGGTGCTCTGGGACAACCCAGAGGGATGGAGTGGGGAGGGACGAGGGAGGGGATTTCAGGATGGAGGGTGATTCATGTCAATGTATGGGGTAATCACCATAATATTGTAAAGAAATTATCCTCCAACTAAAAGAAATCAATTAATTTTTAAAAAAGAGCTTGCTTTACACCAAGTTAGGTGTAACTGTGAGGGCTCCATGCAACCATAGGAAGTGGCACCTTTTTCTAATTCATGGTGGTTTATTCGCTAAGTCGTATCCAACTCTTTGTGACCCCATAGACTGTAGCCTGCCAGGCTCCTCTGTCCATAGGATTTCCTAGGGAAGAGTACTGGAGTGGGTTGCCTTTTCCTTCTCCAGAGGATCTGCTCGACCAGAGATTGAACCCAGGTCTCCTGCCCTGCTGGTAGATTCTTTATCCACTGAGCTATGAGGAAATCTAATTCATATGAAGGAATTATTTGCTTACCAAGATAAATGCCCATGGATGTGTGCCTCTTAAGAGGGGATATCTTTTCCCTAGTTCACAGAAAGGCAGTCTATGGGCCTACATGGACTGCGTTTCCAAAGGGTTCTGGAAAGGTAGTGTCTGAGTTTTTTCAACCCCCACATAGTCAATGGGGAAAATACATTACAAAACCAAAGTCCTTATGTTAAAGGGGTCAGTTCAACAAGAAGATATAGCAGTGCCAAGCATGTACGCATCTAACAAGAGAACTTCTTGTTACATGAAGCATTGTATGGTTAAAAGCAAATCTGAAGACTCCAACACTTTTCCGCCAGTAAGCCATAGAATAAGACACAATGCATGGAACTCATTGGCAGTAGGTAGCATCACCCTAATGTTATAATTTGGGTAGTGATGGTTGTTCAGTCACTAAGTCATGTCCAACTCTTTGCAGCCCCATGGACTGCAACACACCAGGCTTCTCTGTCCTTCACTCTCTCCCAGGGTTTGCTCAAACTCACGTCCATTAAGTTGGTGATGCCATCCAATGACATCATCCTCTGTTGTTCCCTTCTCCTCCTGTTCTCAATCTTCCCAGCATCAGGGTCTTTTCCATCATCAGATTTTCACATCAGGTGGCCAAAATATTGGACCTTCGCCTTCAGCATCAGTCCTTCCAATGGATATTCAGGCATGATTTCCTTTAGGGTTGACTGGTTTGATATCCTTTCAGTCCAAGGAACTCTCAAGAGTCTTCTCCAGCACC
Source organism: Aepyceros melampus (assembly GCA_006408695.1). Taxonomy (NCBI): domain Eukaryota; kingdom Metazoa; phylum Chordata; class Mammalia; order Artiodactyla; family Bovidae; genus Aepyceros; species Aepyceros melampus. The sequence continues at coordinate 133,855 of SJXQ01000358.1, forward strand.
ACAGTTTGAAAGCATCAACTCTTTGGCCCTCAGGCTTCTTTATGGTCTAACTCTCACATCTGTATGTGACTACTGGAAAAATTATAGCTTTGACTAGATGGATCTTTGTGGGCAAAGTGATATCTCTGCTTTTTAATATGCTGTCTAGGCTTGTCATAGCTTGATAATTTTTTGGCACAACTTGCAGAGTCTAGCTTCCAAATCACTATTTATTGAAATTAATAAAACATTCACATCTATAATACAAATTCCCTTCAATACAGATAAATGTAAACTCATCATTTGGCAAATATCTAAGAGATACTGGTCACCTAAGTTGAAACCTGAAATATACACCAAGTTGAACATATTAAGTGGAATATGCTGTTACAGAAAAAGTATGCTTTCCTGTGATTATCTCATGCCCTAGTTATATAAACTGAGTGAAGGGTTTTTTAGAGAACACACAGTATAGTATGTCACTATATGTGTCCCTAGCATGCACGCATGCTAATAGCTTCAGTTGTGTCTGACTCTTTGCAACCCTACGAACTGTAGCCTGCCAGGCTAGTCTGTCCATGGGATTCTCCAGGCAAGAATACTGGAGTGGGCTGCCGTTCCCTCCTCCAGGGTATCTTCCGACCCAGGGATCAAACCCATGTCTCTTAGGTCTCCTGCATTGGCAGGCAGGTTCTTTACTACTGGTGCCACCCGGGAAGCCCCATAGTATGTCACTATGAAAGCATAAATCAGGTAAGATAACACTTTTTGGAGAGAATACAGTATCAGGTAGTGATTGTTAGATAAGATATTTTCAGTCATATTGATTGACAATTGCTAAATGTAGATCTTATCTATCAAAACATGGATAAAAAAGATAGATACAAGGAAAAGAAATTTTATTGCATTTGTCTGGAGCCAACAAGTTTTAATAATGGCTGTTATTGGCTCAGAGATTAAAGCATCTGCCTGCAATGCGGGAGACCTGAGTTTGATCCCTGGGTCGGGAACATCCCCTGGAGAAAGAAATGGCAACCCACTCCAGTATTCTTGCCTGGAGAATCCCATGGATGGAGGAGTTTGGTGGGCTGCCATCTATGGGGTCGCACAGAGTCGGACATGACTGAAACGACTTAGCAACAAACTGTGATCCTTTATCCACCGAATCTAATAAGAAATATGTTTATTGGCATGTTTCTTTCATAATGTCATAATATCTATCATTGAAAATCCTTTCTTCCTAGAATGAGTCATAGAAATCCATTTAAGTATTGCTTTAACTTGTTTTTAATTAGCAGTAAGCAAAATATCAACCAATAAAAAATTAAAGACTCACCCTTAATTATGCACAAGAATTCTTTACACTAGAGGAGTGGGATCAAATATAACCAATAGGGAGACTAAATTCATCTCATCTTTGGAAAGAAAAATTAGTTCAAAGGCATAAATTAATAGTGATATAAAAATAACTGTTTTAGTAAGACAGTGTTTTATTTTTAACAGGTAAAGAAAATAATCATTTTTATTTCACCAGCAAAATATCATGTATAAAAGATCATATCACAAAAAGGATATGAGGCAAAGGCAACATCTCTCTTATTCTTACTGTCATTTATTAATTTGTGCAGGCCTTTTCTGTCTCCTTTAAATACTTACTCAACAGAGCTGTTGTACTCAGAATTGATTTTGCTGCTTCAGCCACATTAGGCTGAGATACTTTTTGGCTTTCATCTGAATGAACAATTTCCTAGTTAGACACACTGGATTTGGACTTGGGTCAATAAAAGCTTTACTGTGTCCTTTCTCTTTCCTCTTGGATCTCACAAAAGAGACCTAAATTCCATTCATCTTTTCACTTGCCACAGTGGAATCTTTAGCAATGCACTTATGGCTTGAATGAAGAAACATAGCAAGAAATTGGCAGAGAAACAAGTAGGAATTCTCTATGTCCCATACTTGCACCCCTGAAGATCGGTTACCTCTGGATATGCATGTAAATTTGTCTAGCTTTTACTATTTGTCTTTGCTATTCTGTGGGAACATAAATCCTTATCAAAGGTTTAATATAATCCTACTGAATCTCATGTGGCTAGCTCTTAAGGTATTTGCAAGAAAGCCACGTTGATCAGATCCTGGTATTTAAATTTAAAAGATTTTAAATGGATTGAGTCACGGAGTTCTTTTTTGCAGCTTTGAATAGTGTCATTTATAGGACCAAATATTAAAAAGTCAGAATTTTTAAATATCAAATACATTTATAAAAATGTTTTTTTGAGATGTCTATCCTATTTTATAGATTTTTATATAAGAACCATGAAATGCTGCATCATTTTATCTGGCACTGAAAGTAACCAGTTCTAAACTATCAACTGTGAATAAAAAAACATGCTATGGACTGGATATAATTACAGAAAGGATGATACATATTTCCTAAGGAAAAAAGCATGAGCATTGTGTTAGTAAGTCCAATGGTGGTTCCAGTTTGTGTACCAACTGATGCGCCACTCCATTCTACTCCACTTAACTTCAGAGGTTGGACCAGTTCAGTTCTGAGATGGGTAACCCTTTGGGGCTCACATATTTATTGAATGTGATCAGATGCTTTCTCTGCATAAGACATGAATAAAATATTGACTTGTTTTCTCTGTTACAAGTTCCTTTTAAAGTCCCTTTCTAATGATATAAATAATGAAAAAGCTATGGAATATTCAACAGAGAAAAGAACTAACTAGAAGGAGGTAGGAAAATCTGTAAGAAAAATTTAAAAAGTTGATTCACAGTTCTAATGAGGTGGATGAAACTGGAGCTGATTATACAGAGTGAAGTAAGCCAGAAAGAAAAACACCAATACAGTATACTATGCAAATATATGGAATTTGGAAAGATGGTAATGATAACTCTGTATGAGAGACAGCAAAAGAGGCACAGAAGTAAAGAACAGACTTTTGGACTCTGTGGGAGAGGGAGAGGGTAGGATGATTTGGGAGAATGGCATTGAAATATGTATACTATCATGTAAGAAATGAATCACTAGTCTAGGTTCAATACAGAATACAGCATGCTTGGGGCTGCTGCACTGGGATGACCCAGAGATGATATGGGAAGGGTGGTGGGAGGAGGGTTCAGGGTTGGGAACTCACGTACACCTGTGGCGGATTCATGTCAGTGTATGGCAAAACCAATACAGTATTGTAAAGTAAAAAAAAAAAAAAAATTAAATTAAAAATAAAAAGAAAAAAAAGAAAAAGAAAATAAAAAGTTGATTAATCATAGGAAAAAATATAGCATTTAATGATCAATAGATGTAAGACATGCACAGGAATAAATACAAGTAACAAAAAACCAAATGAATTTGTTTTTCAAACACATGTCTATTGTAGAACTATTCTACACCAAGCACTATTCTAGGTTCTAGAATATAATAATTCAACAATCGATGAACAAACCAGTCTCAAGTTTCTCCCTACATGTTATATCTTACATCCCAATAAGGCAAGAGAGATAATAAACAGAAAATAAGCAAGCTATTTAGTATGCCAGACATTCAAGTGTATAATAAGAAGAAAATAGAGAAAAAAGGAATATGAAGGGGATGGGCTGGAATAGATTAGTACTGCACTGCATGTCTTGGTCTTTATTGAGAAAAACATCTGACAGATGTTTATTCCTAAATTTCACTCGACATTGAAAAAATATACCCAAGTGTAAAATTCACCATATCTATAAGCATAATTTCCTAGAATGAGATTAAATCTATGAAAAAGCTTGAAAAATATAGAGATGAAAATATAGAACTCTTCCCTGATAAGTTAAATTTATTATTCCATTTCTCCCTCATTTTAGAACTGTTAGGTTGCTCATTTGAGTCAAATCCAAAGAAAAGATCATAAATATAAGGTTGAGAAATATGGACCAGTGAGTATCAACTTCTTACTGGAAAAAACATGTAGAGGTTATATTAATGTATGGGCCAATGAAAGAAACATTATAGGTAAAAAAAAAAAAAATAAGAAACAAAAGTTTTCTGTAGGAAAAGAAAAATTATGCTTAAGCTATATGAATTCTTTCAAAAATAATTAAACATGTGACCAGGAAGAAATCAGTGAAGATGACTTTGTTTTGACTTTCAGAAGACAATATGATTCCACATGAAAGATAATTTTAAAATGAGAAGATATAAAAAGGAAATAATTTTATAGATTCAGAATTGACATAGAAGGATACTGAAGTGAGAGAAACTATTTTTTTGTAAGATATAGATAAATGGTGAGAGTCCTCAGAACTTATGCACTAGTAAGGAAAGTGTACAATACAATCTCCCATTGTAATCAGTGGCACAGAGCTGTTCTAGGCAAAGACATCAAGCTGATGGAAATAAAGCCATCAATTCATACTCAGTAACAGCTATTGAGCACCTCCCATGTGCAGGGCAATATACTAAGTATTATATTACAATGATATTCTTAAAATATGGTTCATGCATTGATATGGTCATCAGCCAGGTGGTTCGGATTGTGATGCACAGAAAGGCTTAAAATGTCAATTGCTGCTGCTGCTACTGTCGCTTCACTCGTGTCCGAATCTGTGCGACCCCATAGACGGTAGCCCACCAGGCTCCCCAATCCCTGGGATTCTCCAGGCAAGAACACTGGAGTGGGCTGCCATTTCCTTCTCCAGTGCATAAAAGTGAAAAGTGAAAGGGAAGTCGCTTAGTCGTGTCTGACTCTTAGTGACCCCATGGACTACAGCCTACCAGGCTCCACCATCCATGGGATTTTCCTAAGCATATGATATATTTATGCCCAGGCAGTCTTGAAAGCATATAGCTCAGGCTGGTCACTGAAGTGGTCCTCAAACCAAAGATTGCCTCAATGCAAAGTCACACATGCTCTCACTACTGAACAGCTGAAAGCACACATGGAAGGCGCTGTCAAAGAACATTCTAGAAGAGAAACTGGCTTCAGAAATGCTATAAAAGTGAAAAAATGCATGTCAAGAAATAACAAATATTCATGCAGTCAGCATTAACTTTCTGAGAACCTACTGTGCCAGAAACACTGCTGAGACCTTGAGATTTACAAAGATGAATGGAAGAGTATTTTAGCCCTCAATTAACTCTCCAGTCTAGGAAGGGAGAAAGAGAAGAATGAACTTATTATCCTGAAATAGTGCCATAAGCATGTGTTTAGGAAATGCACTGAATGTAAGGATGGCTAAAAGGATAAAATGATCATCTCTGCTCGGGTAGCATGGATAGGCTTTTCAGGTATTCTTGATTTGGATTTTGAGAGTTACCTGAAATTCAATCATACAGAAAAAGGCAGTATTTTGAGTGAACATAAGTTTTCAAAAGTACTAATACATAAATACTCTGGAAGCCTTAGAGAAAGATTAGATGGCTTCTTATAGTTAACAGGAAAGGTACCCATGATACAACTGGACAGATGGACCTGTGAAGGGCCTTTGCTGCTATATTAAATATTCTAGTCTGCCTGGAACATGAATTATATTATGTAAATGAAGTATAGAAGATCCCATTAGAAAATGTATGGGTACCAAATTTTGAAGAACCTTGAACACTAGAACAAATAGTTCATACATTATGAAAGGGCTTTTCCAAGGTGGCACCAGTAGTAAGGAAACTGCATGCCAATGCAAGAGATGTGGGAGACCCAGGTTTGATCCCTGGGTCAGAGAGATCCCCTGGAGGAGGAAACAGCAACCCATTTCCAGGATTCTTTCCTGGAGAATCCCATGGACAGAGGAGCCTGGCAGACTACAGTCCATAGGGTCACAAAGAGTCAGACACGACAGAAGTGTCTTAGCACATGCATTATGAAAATCAAGGAAAATTAATTAAAAGATTTTCAGCCAGAAAGTTTAGAGTGTTGCTTTAAGAAAACATAGTTGATGACAATATCTAGGATTGTTTAAAGGAGGGAAAATGGGGACAGAATCTATGAACCTGTGAGGACAGAATCAAAGGATACTGATAAGAGTGGTAAAGGATCAACCTTAAAATGTTAGAAGAAGGTGTCAAAGATGAGTTCAAGATTTTGATCCATGTGTAAGCTGTAGAGAAAAATAACTGTTTTTATCAACTTAGAATGTGAGACCTAATATTAGAGAAGCAAAACATTATAAATAAATACTCAGAATAAAATCTTGTTTACATACAATGGTAAACATTTACAAAATGAAAAACAGAGTAAGTTGCCTTTGATCTTTATTACAATATAATTTTTACCTAAAATTTATAATTTTTTTCCTGTTTCTGTGATTCTGCCAAAGAAACTTGTAGAAAGTCAAATCTCCATACAGCTCTTATATGCCCAATATCCTACTTTTGATAATACAAAACATGAAAACAGGCTCCTAGCCACTGGTGCTGGTACCTTCCCAGCTGTTCTTTCTCAGGACCTCAGGATGTGGTATTGGGCAAAAGACCAGTCTAGGAAATAGCCTTTACTTCCCGTGATATTAGCTCTCCTGATTCTAAGACAAGAACAGATGTTCATCCAGGAAAAAAAAAGTTAAGACGTGGGAGTATATTTCCTCATATGCTTCCATTTGCACTGACCTTCACCATAGCCAGCTTTTGCCTGGTCCAGACAGAATCACTGGCTCTGAGCCTTTAAGAGAATAAGCTGATGAGTCAGGAACTGAGACCTTGCACAAAGGCTGCTTCACTGAAGGACATATTCCAGCAAACACTGTAGCTTTTCCTCCCACTTTCTCCCTTTTGGCCTTGCCCTTCAGCGCGGTACAGATTTTCTGTTCTCACCAGGTAGAAAATTCAGTCTTGCTTCAAATCCGTACAAAACAGATTTTAATAAGGGTGTTAACTGGTGTGAGATATGTTTTCACTTCTATTATTTCTCTTTACCCTCCTTGTCTGCCCAAGGGTAGGTTTTATACAATTTATCATTCATTCTAATAACATTTTGATAGTGAAAGGAATGCTATTGAGAATGAGCTTGAGCCATCAAGTAGAGGAGGACTTGGAATATAAGATTATCCCACTGAATGAGATATTCTACTGACCACTTCTCTGGGCTCTCTAAAGAGTGGGTATAGGATGTACAAGTGGGGGAAAATCTATGTAGATTTTAAAAACATTGAATTGACATCATTCGAGGACTATACTGGATTAATTAGAGTCTCATGTTTCCCCAGTGAAAAGTATTGTGTTTCTTTTCTCTTCTTTTCCTTGAAATAATTTTCATATGTGTTATCTACTACTATGCTTACCCTTTTGGTTGTCCATAAACTTGGAGACCTCATTTTAGCTTTTATTACCACACTATAGGGCTTCCGCGGTGGCTGATGGTGAAGAATCTGCCTGCAATGCAGGAGCCCTGGTTCAGTCCCTGGGTCAAGAAGATCCCCTGGAAAAGGGAATGGCTACCTGCTCTAGTATTCTGGCCTGGAGAATTCCATGGACAGAGGAGCCTGGTGGGCTACAGTCCATGGGATCGCAAAGAGTCAGACACGAGTAAGCGACTAACACTTTCACACGCACCACCGTATGTCTTCACAAATCTGTGTGTGTGTGTGTGCGTGTGCGTGTGCGTGTGTGTACTCAGTCATATCCAACTCTTCACGACCCTTTGGACTGCACTCCTCTGTCCACAGGATTTTTCAGGCAAGAATACTGGAGTGAGTTGCCATTTTCTTCTCCAGGGGATCTTTCCCACCTAGGGATTGAAACTGTGTCTCCCGCGTTGCAGGCAGATTCTTTACTGCTGAGCCATTGGAGAAGGCCCTCACAAATCTTGACCATTTAAAATTTTATTTTATCATTTTAGCATTGTGTATCATTTAGGAAGTTATTTTAATAGTTATATTTACTTATTCCTCACTTAGACTCAATCTCTTTTTGAACTCTTACCCTTACATACACTCACACAGAGAGAGAGGCACATGTATCTAGCAGGAGCAATTAATTAATCACTGTACAATATGCTCTAGTTCTTTCGTAACATTCAGGATAAGGAAAAACCTAACAATACCATTTAATCACCACTGTGCCCAACTTGGCAGGCAATTATTAGTCATCCTTTATATATCTTGGAGGCAATAAAGTATCATCAGAAAATATTTACCAAACTGAAATTTAAAACGCATCCACTTAAAAGTACAAAATGAATGTCACTGTACACAAAATACTATACTAGAGCTGTAAGTAGTAAGAAAGAAAGAAAGGCATAATCCCTGCCAAAAAGAACTTAAAACTTATGTTGAAATTAAACAGTGCAAGCTTAAAAATTACTTAAGAATACACATCAATAAATCTGAACCACTATCTTACACAGTATACAAAATAAACTAAAACTGCATTAAAGACTTGAATGTAAGACCTGAAACCATAAAACTCAAGAAGGAATCCCTGACAGCCAGCTCTTTTACATGAGTCTTACCAGTATTTTTTTTGGATCTGTGGTCTCAGACAAGGGCAACCAAAGCTAAAATAAACAAATGAGACTACATCAAACTAAACGACTTTTGCACAGCAAGTGAAAGTGAAGTGAAAGTCGCTCAGTCGTGTCCGACTCTTTGCAACCCCACAGACTGTACAGTCCATGGGATTCTCCAGGCCAGAATACTGGAGTGGGTAGCCTATTCCTTCTCCAGGGGATCTTCCCAACCCAGGAATCGAACCAGTGTCTCCTGCATTGCAGGCGGATTCTTTACCAAAGCTAAAATAAACAAATGAGACTACATCAAACTAAACGACTTTTGCACAGCAAAGTCAGCATGACCTACTGAATAAGAGAAAATATTTGCACACTATATATTAAGAGGCACAAACATAGTTATTGATATATAATAAATAAGTCATGGGCATGTATATATACAGAATAGGGAATATAGTCAATAATGTAGTAATTTTAAATTGAAGGCAGGAGAAGAAGGGGACAACAGAGAATGAGACGGTTGGATGGCATCAGCGACTCAGTGAACCTGAGTTTGAGCAAACTCTGGAAGACAGTGAAGGACAGAGAAGCCTGGTGTGCTGCAGTCCATCCAGTCATAAAAAATCAGACACAACTGAGCAGCTGAATAACAACTTTAAGCAGTAACATGACAACTGGCTAATCATGGTGATCATCTCATCATGTGTATAAATGTTGAATCACCATTTTGTTCCCCAGGAACTAATACAACATTGCAAGTCTATTATACTTCAATTAAAAAAAGAATACACATCAATTTAGGAGGAAAAATATAAAATCTAAGGGGCTTCCCTGGTGGTGCAATGGGTAAAGAATCCACCTGCCAATGCAGGAGATGCAAGAGATGCGGATTCAATTCCTGGGTCAGGAAGATCCCCTGGAGAAGGAAACGGCAACCCACTCTAGTATCTTGCCTGCAAAATTTCATGAGCCTGGCAGGCTACGTCCATGGGATTGCAAAGAGCTGGACACGACTTGTGACGGAACCACAGCAACAACAACTGAGCACGCATGCACACATATAAAAGCTAAATGATTTTTAGCTTTATGGGTTATTTAAGGAGTGTCCTTAATGTTCTAATTGTTTTATCCTGTATTAAGAGATGAAAAAAGGAGAACAAGCATCCAGTGAGTTTAAAAAAAGAAGTACTTTGATCAGAACACAGGTAATATCCGGTAAAGTGTGACCACAGATATTTTGAGATAATGGAAAGCTATGACACAGCAAGGTGAAGCTTCTGGGCCAACAGGAAGTAAGATGCTTCTCCTTGAGAGTGGCCGTAGAGGTGACAGGTCAACAAGCAGGAAAGTTCCTGCTTCAGTGTAACCACTTAAAGGAGAAGAACCACGAAGATCCAGGCCTCTTCTCTGAAAATGCAGTGACATGAAACAACAGGACACCTTCTCATTTCTCCAGTGACACACTGGCCTCCTTTTAAATTCTCGACTGATCCCCTTTGGGGTGGTGAGTGTTCATGCATGCTTAATCACTCAGCTGTGTTCACTCTTTGTGACTCATGGACTGTAGCTCAGCAGGCTCCTCTGTCCATGGGATTTCCCAGACAAGAATACTGGAGTGGGTTGCCACTCCCTTTTCCAGGAGATCTTCCCAGTCCAGGGATTGAACCTGCCTCTCCTGCATTGGTGAGTAGACCCTTTACCACTGAGGGTGTTCCTCAATAAAGGGAGCCTGGTTGAAATCAAACTATGTCCCCCAAAGCATCACTAGTGTTACTCCATTGCCAGTTGCATATAACCTGTGAGGTTATCTTGACAAAAAAAATAGAAGAGAGACATTGTAGAGATGAAAATTAGAGTCACTGATCCCGACTCTGTGTGTACTATTAAAGACTTTATTTAGTTAATGTGCATGGTTGACTGACAGGAAATTATAATGCATTTATTTTTGCTACTCAAACTGTGTCCCATGGGCAACACGGCTGGTTGCTTGTTAGAAATCAGATGGCAAGCTTATCCCACACGTACAAATCAGAATCTGCATGTTAGAGAGATACTCAGATGCTTAGTGCGTGTCCTGTGCTCTGGCTCAGGCTATCATTTTCTTCAGCTCTGCTGTTGCTAAACGCATGAAGATTGTTCTGCTTTTTATCTCTCTTGCTCGGGATCGGTGGTGCAACCTCAACTCAACAGTTGTCAGAACAGTTCTGCTGAGAGGTGTTTTCCCAAACCTTATAGTTTGTTAACATTGAAAAGAGAACATATAAAGAAATGGGTTGAGGGGAAGAGTAGGAAGAAGACAAAAAAAATGAAAAGAATAGAAAAAGCAAAGGAGGCAAGAGTGGATACAAGGGATATTTGCATCTTTTTAAATCCTTTTAAATTCTAAACACCATAAGTAGATTTTAAAATATAATCTATGAGAACATCTAGACAAATGCTGAAAACCTTTTACATACATGAACTGTCAACACCAATTCTTTATCTTATTAAAATGCATCTGGCAGAAAAATAGAGAATTTACCACCTATCACACTTCATCGATGAGCATTTTTTTAATGCAGTCCCATTAAAGGTACTAGCAAGATTAGGATGTCTACTGTCCTGGACATCTTTTGTTCGTCTGCTTAATATTATTCCTGTATTCTGGAAAAGACAACTCCATTCTGTGGGGAAGTGCTCCCCATGACAAAACAACTGTATGGTGGGGAAGAAGGCTCCACCAACTCCCAGTTCATTGTTTAAGGTTAAACATCTGAGCCAACACAAACCAATCATCATTCTTTCTCAGATGTTGTTGTTATGTGTTTGTTTTTATTTTTCAAACTGAAGAGGAAGAAAGGGATTCCAACTAGTGGAAGAAGTACTGAGATAGGAAACAAGAAACCCTGTATCTGTGGTTCTGTCAATAAGAGGGTGATCGATACCTTTAGAACATGAGGCCTGAATGGAGAGAAAATTAAAAATGAGCCAACAAGGGAATGAGCTCTGGCTGCATGTCAATGCCTGGTTTAGAGTATCCCTCTAGCCAGCTGTAAGCTGTGTGAAGCTCCTAATGATTTCCTCTTCTTTAACATAAATTTATTCAAGTTAAATGCATGTTATTTGGGGCTTCCCTGGTGGCTCAGTGGCAAAGAATCTGCCTGCATCCAGTGCAGCCAACACAGGTTTGATCTCTGATCCAGGAAGATCCTACATACCTCAGAGCAGCTAAGCCTGTTCATCACAACTATTGAGCCTGTGCTCTAGAGCTTGGGAGTTGCAACTACTCAGCCCCCATGCAGCAACTGCTGAAGCCCATACACTCTAGAGCCTGTGCTCTGGAACAAGAGAAGCCACCACAAGGAGGAGCCTGTTCTTTGCAATGAAGAGTAGCCCCCATCAATTAGAGAAAGCCTATGCAGCAATGAAGACCCAACACAGCCAAAAATAAATAAATGTATATTATTTCCAACGAAAAAGATCCTCACTGAAATACTATAGCTACCTTTTTTTTTGGCTGCATCTCTCAGCTTAATTCCCTGACCAGGAATCAAATCCATGCCCTTGTCAGTGAGAGTACAGAGTCCTAACCACTGGGAAATCAAGGAATTCCCACCGTCATTATTCTCAACCTTATTCTCAGAACTCAAGTACAATGAGAGAAAGAAAGTGAATAGAAAGAAAAAACATTGAAGATAAAATCTAGCCATGGGTCGATAGCATTACCTATCTAGAACACAGAAAGATTCAGTTTAGAAACACTGGGAAAATATGAATGGATGGTAATGCTGCCAAAAGTAAAACTATAAAAATCAAAAATAACTTTCCTATGTATTAGTAATAAGAAATCAGAAAAAAATAATAGAAAGATTTAAATGCAGCCCAAATCCCATGTCCCTTGATAGGAAGACACACATTGAGATATTTATTCTTTTAAATAAATCCTGCAAATGATACATCTTATACAGTTAGTACTTTCTGCCTTTGGGCAAGAACCTTGGCAAGAGAAAGAAGGAAAGTGAGAAGCAAGCTTTTTCATCCTTTAGCCTGTATATTTTGTATTATTTGAATACTTATAATCATGTATCCATGCAGAACATTTGTAATTCAAGAAAGCAATGGTCCAAAAATAGTTTTGGCCCTAACATTATGAATAATATAATTATTTTACAACTTGAGGGGTCAGAAGTGGGTGGATGGTCTGGCATGAATCCACAAAGAATATTAGTTTTATAATATGGTTTGCTATGTGCTTTTCTCCTTCCTCAAACTAGCGGTCAACCAGATGGTAAGTGCTTTAAGAGCAAGAATATTTTCACCTTTGTACTCAAGTACTTATTAACACAATGATGATATTTGGTGCTGCTCGATAAGTTGAGAAATGGAATATTTCCTGCCATATCAGTAAGCAAAGGATGTCACAGACATCAGCAGTTGAAGCCACCACGGATGGTGAGCAGTGAGCAAGGAAGAAATACCTGCCATTTAGCAAACTGCAGCCACTCCCCCATGGTGAGCCCTGAGGAAATTCAGGATGTGAAAACACAGGATACTGGCCCCACATAGCTGAGGTGCATATCAAAGGAATGATTTCAATGAGCTCAGACTCTCGCATCTTCCCAAACACAGAAAAGAGCAAACTCCTTAGCAAACAACTTGGGATATCTGATTTTCTTTGGTTTACAATAATCTTTTGAGCTCAACCTACCTGCCCTTTGTTTCAAAATTTCTATATAACCTGGCTGCACCCCCCAACCCCTGCCTCCTCAGAGCAGTTCTCTTGGGGTTACTTGAGATGCTGACTCCATGAGGCCCAAGTCCTAAAAATATAACTCTCAACTTTTAGGTTGTGATATTTTTTAAGTCTACAAAGTGCTACTATATTTTGTTGAGTAAATATGTGATAAGAATATAACTATTCAGGGGACAGTCATAAAGCCATCTACTTTCATAAGACAAAGTATTACCTAGTGGTACATGAAAACTGTTTTTCTAAGTGAAAACTTAAATTCTTTAAGCCAGGCTTAGAACTTCCCTGGTGTTTCAGTGGTAAACAATTTGCTTGCCGATCCAAGAGACACAGGTTCAATCCTGGATCAGGAAGATCCCCTAGAGAAGGAAATGGCAACCCACTCCAGTATTCTTGCCTGAGAAATCCCGTAAGCAGAGCAGCCAAGTGGACTACAGTCCATGAGGTTGCAAAAAGTCAGCCATGACTTAGCAACTAAACAACTACAACAAAATCTCAGATGACTTTTGGTGCCATATGGATACAATGATCGGGAGAAAGATAATGATTTTGTCACCTGATAAATTGATTTGAGCAGTATAGTTGTAGGCTAAATGTAGGAAAATATACCCAACACACCAGGAATAACAAGGATACAGCCCATTCAACGAATTCCAAAAATATATCTGTATTTTTACAAATCTGGTAAATAAATTGATTTTTAAAGGAGAAAGTTCTTCCCATATTAAGCAGACTCCTCCATAATGTTCATAAGAAAAGAATGTATCTCTGGGTAATCAGACATGTCAAGCCAAGACAATTCTAGATGCACTGAGTGTTATGGCAGTGAATGTATTACAAGCTCAGATGTACAAGGATAAAACTATTTCATCAGTTCCTTACTGTTTAATTACAAATATTATCTTTTCAGCAATATGTATATTTATACCTTTGTTGAAAATGTTAATAATAGTCCATTCTTTTCCTTTATTTATCTAAATCTGAGGCTCAACTTTTCATGACGACTTGCAGAAATTTTTTTTCTAGCAAACGTATTAATATTTTTAAATTACATTAAATGCTTTACACAAACTGAAAATGATTTACAAAGATTACCCTTTCTCTTAGAAACATTCATTAACTTTTATAAGGAGGATAGTAGTAAAAGCGTAAAAATTAATAGTCTAATCCCAAGATTTTCTGGGAGCAGAAAGCTTGATCTCATTGAAATGAATGATCTGTCCCCCAAATCAATATTATAAATATCTCCCCCTTCCTCTCCTTTCCAACTGAAAGATTCTAACTCTGAAGTGCTAAGTTAGGTCTCAGTGATTCTGATGCTCATGATTTATGTACAATCAAAGGCACTCTATTATCCTCTACTTCGTAGAGCCAACCTAAAATTAATGTTTTGAGTTTGTGGAAAATACAAAGAGACCTCTATCAAACTTTATTATTAGATGATTAAAGGAACTTTTCCCAGAAAGTTTTTCTTCTTAATTATGAGACAGATAATAATAATGATGACAACACAGTAATAATAAAAATAAATGCTAATGTTGCTTACGTGTTTGGTACTATGCACTATTTTAAACGTTATATATCTCATTAATTCTCATTACTACCATATACAATATTTGCAATATTATCTCCATTTTATAGACTGTTTTCTATAACAATTTCACCAGTCAGGAACTAGCAGAACTGGGGATGAAACTGAAGCATGACAAACCCTGGAATCCCTCTTCACATTGTTCTTTTCCTTATTTTCTCTTTCCCTCATAGACCTACATTCATTCTTTCATTTTTGTTCCTTATCCTTTCTTTGACTCCATTTTCCCCCAGATGTTACTTATGAGAACCTCGGGCACAGAGAGCATAACAATCTTAAATTTACAATACCATTTCACAGAATGTTATATTTTACTTTTTAACAACTAAAATCTTTTGAAAGCAAGTTTTTCCTTGAGGT
This sequence comes from Aepyceros melampus, assembly GCA_006408695.1. Lineage (NCBI taxonomy): Eukaryota > Metazoa > Chordata > Mammalia > Artiodactyla > Bovidae > Aepyceros > Aepyceros melampus. The sequence goes on from SJXQ01000358.1 coordinate 148,931, forward strand.
TCATGCTGCCTTAAGATTTTGGCATCTACCTTATGATTTTCTGCCTGCATCATTTGGAGAGACTCCAAAGTCAGTAGATGGCTCTTCTAAGACCCAATGGCCTTAGAGTTTGTTGATTACCTCAACTGGGATAACTTGACTTTCACTTAACTCCTCAACGGCACTACCATCAGCACACGGGAAGCCCTGACATCCTTTTCCTACAGTAATTTTCTACTGTCACTAATAATTCTTACCCCTCTTAGTTTGCCAAATAAATCTTCTGATATCACCCATCTCTCTCTATTTTTAGTTCATCTACATCCTATATGTGATGACCCATCACCCTGCCTCCTCTATCCTGCTCTTCTTCCAAAATGTTCCCCTGCAAATCAACCACTGCAGCAGGGCTAGACACAGCTCAAAGTAGAGGAGAAATGTGCACATACAACTGTAAGACCGTTAGATCGTTCCAACAAAACTGTATTGTACATTTTCATCTCTGCTTTCAAAAGTCTTTAGCCATCCAGTTGTATATTCTGAACAAGCTCCCTCTTCTAGTCCCTTCATTGATCATTCATTCCCCACTTTCACCATTACCCTCAGGTCCGCTGTCTCAATGTGCTCTCACGTCACTGCAGATTACTATACTTCCATCATCACAGGAAAAGTCAAGGGTGATTATGAACACACTGCTGCATTTCTGCTTCCTTACTCATAACTGTGTCTCCCCTTATCTTGTTTAACCTGTTGCAGAGGAAGCAATTTTCAGGCCATTCATGTATCTATACCTGAAATCTATCTTCTCCAACCCTTGATCCATGAGTTATCCATTGTTCCTGTGCACTTAATCTTATTTACTAATGATTCTTCTATATCAGCATATGAATATTCTTTAGTTACTCCCATTAAACAAAATCCCTTCTAAGCTTTTTATATCTCTCTAGATTTTGCCTCAGAACTTTCTTTCCTTTCATAATGAAGTATCTTTTTCAAGTTTTTCATACTAGTTTTTTTGGGGTTTTTTTTGTTTGTTTCTTTTTAATTGGAGGATAATTACTTTACAATGTTGCATTGGTTTCTGCAGTACAACAATGTGAATCAGCCATAAGTATACATATATCCCCTCCCTCTTGAGTCTCCCTCGCACCCACTCAGGGGCATCCCTTTAGGTCATCACAGAGCAATGAGCTAAGCATCCTGTGCTATACAACTGCCTTCCACTAGCTATCTGTTTAAACATGGTAGCGTATGTATGGGGGCTTACCTCGTGACTCAGATGATAAAGGGTCAGCCTGCAATGCAGGAGACACGGGTTTGATCTCTGGGTTGGGAAGATCCCCTGGAAAAGGAAATGGCAACCCACTCCAGTATTCTTGCCTGGAGAATCCCCATGGACAGAGGAGTCTGGCAGACTACAGTCCATAAGTTCACAAAGAGTTGGACACAACTCTGTGTGCTGGACACACACAATATCCTTTATAACACATTACTTATTAGATTCAATTTATTTTTAAATTTGTGAGCTTAGATATAAAACATATGGTCTCATAAGATTGCTTTTTAAATGAGATTTTATTTTGTAAAAGATCAGATAAAGTAAATGCCCCAAATTATAAGGATGATGATTTTTATTCTAGATTTCACAATTTTTTTTAAGTCTGTATTTTGAGCCTGAAACCTGAAATTATTTTAAACTGATTATCACATAATACAGCAGAATTTTTCTTTAAAGGGGAAAAATACTTAATTGTGGCAGAGGAAATTGTGTTGCCATTGGAACAACCATTTGACTATGAGATTGCATAACTAAAATTTTCAACCACAGGTGCAGGGAATAGGGAATTTTCTGCACAAACAGAATATTTACAGCCCATAATTAATAGACAGAAGAATCAAATCAGAGTTGGCTCCAGCAGTGACTGCTGAGATGGCTAAAATGCAGCTCCACTAACAATAGGGACCACCTTCACTGCATGACACTCTCATGACACAATCACAGCTGGCCAGGACCTTTGGGGACACAGAGGCCAGGTTGTGACCCTGTGTAAGAATGTCTTACTCTGTGTCATTGACAGATGGTCTGCTCAGCTCCCTCTGGGACTCAGCACCTCAGAAAAATAGCCCTGCTCACTTCTAGACCTTTCTAGAGGTTAAAAGGTTTCATTAAACATTGTATTAAAATTTCTATCATTGTATCTTTATCTGCTTATCACATATCAGAGATGTGAAAAATCTAGTCCTTTGTTAGGATAACACTTCATGTATTTTGTTACATCTATTATCAGGCCTTTCCTTCTTGGGGGCTAAGATATTCCCAACTTTTTAAAACTATTTTATGCTTGGCGTGATTGCCAGAATCTTCGCAATCTTTATCTTCCTCTGCTAGGCAAATTCACCTTTACAAAAGTGGGACATCTGTAGTTAGACATAGTTTTCAGATATAATTTGACCATTGAAAATGTGATCAAAGTGCTAGCTCCCATTTTTAAAGTATATGTATATTAATCAGCCTAAAACTAGAACAAATGAGCCTATGTTTTTAGTCTTTGTTGGTTCATATGAACTTATATTGAAAAAGCAGAATCTCTGGAACAGAAAATAATTCCAAATACAATTGATTTTTAAAACAATATTTTCTCTATAAGCTTAGCCCTCATGCATTCCATTCATATTGCAATAGACAGATTGAAATGTGAATAAGACCGTGAGGAAAAGTACAAATTTGTACTAAGGTAGATTAACAAAGCAAACAAAAAAAAAAAAAAACCTTTCTGGTTGGAAAGTAAATATTATAAATATATAGAATTACCAAAAAAATATTTATTAAATGGATGCATCTCATTTCATATTCCCAGTGGAACTTTTTAAGGATTTTAACAAAGTGTTTCTCAAAAAAAAAAAAAAAAATGGCCAGAAACACACACTTGAGAAAAATAAATGAGAGTTCATAATACCACATATTAAGGCATATGATAAACTCTAATAATTTAAATATGGACTCTGTAACTAGAATGCACAGATATTGAAATTCATAACCCTGAAGCTAACAGAAGCAGAAGATATTAAGAAGAGGTGGCAAGAATACACAGAAGAACTATATAAAAAAGATCTTTCATGACCCAGATAATCACGATGGTGTGATCACTCGCTTAGAGCCAGACACCCTGCATTGTGAAGTCAAGTGGGCCTTAGGAAGCATCACTATGAACAAAGCTAGTGGAGGTGATGGAATTCCAGTGGAATTATTTTAAATCCTAAAAGATGCTATGAAAGTGCTGCACTCAATATGCTAGGAAATTTGGAAAACTCAGCAGTGGCCACAGGACTGGAAAAGGTCAGTTTTCATTCCAATCCCAAAGAAAGGCAATGCCAAAGAATCCTCAAACTACCACACAATTGCACTCATCTCACATGATAGTAAAGTAATGTTCAAAATTCTCCAAGCCAGGCTTCAACAATACATGAACCGTGAACTTTTAGAAAAGGCAGAGGAACCAGAGATCAAATTGTCAATATCCGCTGGATCATTAACAAAGCAAGAGAGTTCCAGACAAACATCTATTTCTGTTTTATTGACTATGCCAAAGTCTTTGACTGTGTGGATCACAATAAACTGTGGAAAATTCTGAAAGAGATGGGAATACCATACGACCTGACCTGCCTTTTGAGAAACCTATATGCAGGTCAGGAAGCAACAGTTAGAACTGGACATGGAACAACAGACTGGTTCCAAATAGGAAAAGGAGTACGTCAAGGCTGTATATTGTCACCCTCTTATTGAACTTACATAGGGAGTACATCATGAGAAATGCTGGGCTGGATGAAGCACAGTTGGAATCAAGATTGCCAGGAGAAATATCAATAACCTCAGATATGCAGATGACACCACCCTTATGGCAGAAAGTGAAGAACTAAAGAGCCTCTTGATGAAAGTGAAAGAGGAGAGTGAAAAAGTTGGCTTAAAACTCAACATGCAGAAAACTAAGATCATGGCATCTGGTCCCATCACTTCATGGCAAATAAATGGGGAAACAGTGGCTGACTTTATTTTGGGGGGCTCCAAAATCATTGTAGATGGTAACTGCAGCCATAAAATAAAAATACGCTTACTCCTTGGAAGGAAAGTTATGACAATCCTAGACAGCATATTAAAAAGCAGAGACATTACTTGAACAACAAAGGTCCATCTAGTCAAGGCTATGGTTTTTCGAGTAGTCATGTATGGATGTGAGAGTTGGACTATAAAGAAAGCTGAGCGCCGAAGAATTGATGCTTTTGAACTGTGGTGTTGGAAAAGACTCTTGAGAATCCCTTGGATGGCAGGGAGATCCAACTAGTCCATCCTAAAGGAAGTCAGTCCTGAGTGTTCTTTGGAAGGACTGATGTTGAAGCTGAAACTCTAATACTTTGGCTGCTGGATATGAAGAGCCGACTCCTTTGAAAAGACCCTGATGCTGAGAAAAGATTGAAGGCAGGAGGAGAAGTGGATGACAGAGGATGAGATGGTTGGATGGCATCACTGACTCAGTGCACATGAGTTTGGGTAACTTCCAGGAGCTGGTGATGGACAGGGAAGCCTGGCATGCTGCTGTCCATGGGGTCGCAAAGAGTCAGACATGACTGAACGACTGAACTGAACTGAACCCTGAAGCAGACAATGTATTCTATTAAACACACACACCCATTTATATATATATATATATATATAGGTTTTTCATCATGAATCAGTGGAAAGAGAACATATTAGTCTAGAAAATTTTGACTCCTTATTCACTTCTTATGATATTACAAATTTGCACAGTACTTCTAGAGAGAATTATGGAAATCTTTATCAAATCCCTAAAACTATTTTGCATTTTTCTACAGAAAATTCCAGAGATCCTAATAAAATAATCAGATTTTTCGACCAAGAACAGTACAGAGTAGTTTACTTATATAGGAAAAAAGGAAAATGTATAAATTCTAATAATAGTAGAAGGAATTAAATAGTCCCAAATATTGATATGCAAACACTAGTTTCTGTAAGAATCAACCTGCAGATATAAAGCTTTAAATATAAAAGAGTGTACTTTGTATTATGTATAAACCACACTTCTGATTAATGGTGGCTCTTCTCTAAGAATCCATGATTCAGGGACCCATGTTCCTTCCAGCTTATGGCTCTGCCTTTTTTGTTTGTTTTTAATTGAAGGATAATTATTTTACAGAATTTTGTTGTTTTCTATCAAACCTCAACATGAATCAGCCATAGGTATACACATATCCTGGAGAAGGCAATGGCACCCCACTCCAGAACTCTTGCCTGGAAAATCCCATGGATGGAGGAGCCTGGTAGGCTGCAGTCCTTGGGGTCACTAAGAGTCAGATATGACTGAGCAACTTCACTTTCACTTTTCACCTTCATGCATTGGAGAAGGAAATGGCAACCCACTCCAGTGTTCTTGCCTGGAGAATCCCAGGGACGGGGGAGCCTGGTGGGCTGCCGTCTATGGGGTCGCACAGAGTTGGATATGACTGAAGTAACTTAGCTTAGCTTATACACATATCCCCTCCCTTTTGAACCTCCCTCCCATCTCCCTCCCCATCCCACCCCTCTAGGTTTATACAGAGCCCCTGTTTGAGTTTCCTGAGCCATACACCAAATTCCCATTGGCTATCTATTTTATATATGGGGCTCTGCCTTCTTTGATCCCTTGCTTCCAGTGAAGCCAGTCTTATTCTGACCAATGACAAAAACTCTGGAAGTAACACATGTATGAGATGTTGTTTTCTGTTTATAGTCTATCTGTAGGAACTCAGTCACAAGCCTCATCTAGCTCCAGGAAACTTAGGAAGGATAGTTGAGCTCTAGGCGCTAATTAAAGGAAACAGTATTTAGTGAGCAAATAACCTGTAGCACTATAGACTCTCCTTGGGTCTTCAAATTGTATCTTTCTTTTCAAAGCAAACATACCCATCCCTCTTCCAGAGAAACAACCAAATTACCCATCTCAAAAGCTAGAGATCCCTAAATGAGGAGTGTTATCTCCATCAGATCTAGAATAAGGTTCCCTGAGGATCCAGGATCAGCTATTTTTTGCTCCATAGAGAAAATAACTTCAGGGGCAAAAAACAGAAACACTATTTGGAAAAACCTTAGAAGATAAATAGAATAGCTTTGTTGTTGTTCAATCGCCTAGTCGTGTCCAACTCTTTGTGACCCCATGGACTGCAGCACTCCAGGTCTCTCTGTCTCTCACCAACTCCCAAAATTTGCCCAGGTTCATGTATATTGCATTGGTGATGCCATCCAGCCATCTCATCCTCTGACACCCTCTTCTCCTTCTGCTCTCAATCTTTCCCAGCATCAGGATCTTTTCCAATGAATTGGCTCTTTGCATCAAGTGACCAAAATACTGGAGCTTCAGCTTCAGCATCAGTCCTTCCAATGAGTATTCAGGGTTGATTTCCTGTTCGATTGACTGGTTTGATCCCCTTGCTGTCCAAGGGACTCGCAGCGGTCTTTTCCAGCACCACAGTTCGAAGGCATCAATTCTTTAGCGTTCTGCCATCTTTATGATCCAGCTCTCACAACATGACCACTGGGAAGAGCATAGCTTTGACTGTATGGACCTTTGTTGACAGAGTAATGTCTCTGCTTTTCAACACACTGTCTAGGTGTTTCATAGTTTTCCTGCCAAGAAGCAATCATCTTCTGCTTTCATGGCTCAGTCACCATCCACAGTGATTTTAGAGCCTAAAAAGAGGGTTTTTCCCCTTCTATTTGCCATGAAGTAACGGGACCAGAAAGCTATGACCAACCTAAATAGCATATTAAAAAGCAGAGACATTACTTTGCCACAAAGTTCTGTCTTAGTCAAGGCTATGGTTTTTCCAGTGGTCATGTATGGATGTGAGTTGGACTGTGAAGAAAGCTGAACATCGAAGAATTGATGCCTTTGAACTGTGGTGTTGGAGAAGACTCTTGAGAGTCCCTTGGACTGCAAGGAGATCCAACCAGTCCATTCTAAAGGAGATCAGTCCTGGGTGTTCATTGGAAGGAATGATGCTGAAGCTGAAACTCCAGTATTTTGGCCACCTCATGTGAAGAGTTGATTCATTGGAAAAGACTCTGATGCTGGGAGGCATTAGGGGCAGGAGGAGAAGGGAAAAACAGAGGATGAGATGGCTGGATGGCATCACTGACTGGATGGACATGAGTTTGAGTAAACTCCAGGAGTTGGTGATGGACAGGGAGGCCTGGAGTGCTGCGATTCATGGGGTCAAGAGTCGGATACGACTGAGCCACTGAACTGAACTGAATGGGACAAGATGCCATGATCTTAGTTTTTTTTTTTTTTTAATATTTAATTTTAAGCCAGCTCTTTCACTCTCTTCTTTCACCCTCATTAAAGGGCTGTTTAGCTCTTCTTCGCTTTCTGCCATTAGCATGGTATCATCTGCATATCTGAGGTTGTTAATGTTTCTCCCACGTATCTTGATTTCAGCTTATAACTTATCCAGCCCTGCATTTCTTATGATGTGCTCAGCATGTAGGTTAAGTAAACAAGGTGACAGCAGATAGCCCTGTGGTACTCCTTTCTCAATCCTGAACCAATCAGTTGTTCCATACAGGATTCCACCCGTTGCTTCTTGACCCACATACAGGTTTCTCAGGAGAAAGGTAAGATGGTCTGGTATTCCCATCTCTTTAAGAGTCTTCCACAATTTGTTATGATCCACACAGTCAAAGCTTTAGCATAGTTAAAGACTAAGAGTAGAGCAGTTCCTGGTCCATATCAATTATAAAATCTGAGGAGACATTTGGGAGGCCCAAAGATTATTTTGAGACTTAAGCAGTGAAAGATTAGCTTTGTTTTATCAGGTCTGTGCTTTTCCATTAAAAGATTACTAGCCTCTTGTTCCTTTGCTTTGTTACATTAAATCCTCAGAATTTATTCATCTTATAGTGCTTTTTAAATTTTGGTTTTTTTAACTCTTTTTAAACCTCCTACCTCCAGTGCTTAATTTAATTCCATTGTTTGTAATTCAGTGTTGATTGCTTACTTCTGTGAATTTTATCTCTGCAGAGCTGAATCTGTGTCACATATTTTTGATATGCAGCATATCATCATTTGTCTTGTTCTGAAATTTTTTTGATTTTTTTGGAGCCAAAAGGAAATCAAAGATAGAAAACATTTCAGTATGTCCAAGTTAGATATTTGTGCTTGTTTTAATTTTGCTTTTGTTTCCTAGTTTTATCAGAGTTTAATCAATGTATTTGATTTTTATTCTTTCAATTTTTAAATGAATCTATGCTTTTAAATTTGATCTGAGTTCATTATTTTTGCAAATGT